>BMAV01013388.1:138593-175820 GCA_019973955.1 Trichonephila inaurata madagascariensis
GCGGAATCCTGTATTTAAAGGATTGGATTTTTGATAATAAATTCGCATCGCTCTTAAAGAACTGTTTATTTTCTTTGCGATTGTTTTGCATAAAATCCCCGAACCCTCGGATCTACGTAACAATATATAAATATATATATATATATATATATCCTAACATTCAAGTATGGGTGGCGGCAAATAATAGAAGTAGTAAAATCATCAGTTACTTTTACACAAATCCCTCCCTCCCTTGTAAAAAAGTCATTGTGATAAAACTTGATATATGTAAAAAATATTAGGCTGTTTAAATGCAAAATTTAATAATATTAGTATCTAATGATAAATATAAACACTTGCAAACATTCATTAAGATTTCAACCTGATTAAATTACAAAAGGTTTATGTGTGAATGCACATCAATTTGAAATGATGTCTTATTAACTTATCTCCCTCAAGAAAATTTTAAAATCAACACGACATTTTATAATTCTTTCATATCCCTAATATAAATTTCTGTCTTTAAGCATCTTCTGAAATAATGTGCTCTTCATCCTCCTTATAAGTCATACAGAGTCTAGTGACTATATGAATCTCAAATATTTCTCAAATTGAAGGAATGCTTATTGTGACAGGAATATCAAAAAAGATATATTTTACATATCATCAGTGAGAAAACCAGATATTTAAACTTCAATAATGTACTATCATCATTTTTAAACAAAAAAATGTGACATTAAATGTAAACTAAACAGATGGAGAATAAATTACTTGCAATTTATAAATAAAAACTGTACTTACATTTTACAACTGGTAATAATACCTGAAAAATAATATAAAATAATTAGTAATACAGTAGAGATGAGGGGGAAAAGCATAAATATATTTTAAATTTATTGTATATTTAATTGCACCATATTTAAGAAATGTAACATGACATAAAGCAAATTATAATAAAACAGCCTTCAGGGGAATAGTAATTTCAACTGCAATGCAGTTTGTAGTAAGTTTGGGTTAAAACTTTATGAAATTGTACAGATAAAAAAATGTATAATTTAAAATATAAATAAGGAACAAATTTACTAACGAATTTTTTTAAAAAAAATAATTTATTTATTTGAGGATTATATTCAAGGCCGATCCTAGTAGGTGTGAGCACGTGCACCGCACGCGGGCGGCCAAAGCAAGGGGTGGCCACAGGGCGCATATAGTTCTACCAATAAAGCAAAATTTCTTACGAATTTCTCAAATAAAACTTACAATAAGTCAAATAAATATGTTGAATTTTAAATATTGAAAAATCAAAATAAGTCCCAAAAGCATAGCATAATTAAAAAAAAAAAATAGAATGTTAGTGCACAATGTGTTGGTTCATTATCCATTAATGCCTACTCTTTAAACACATCTTTCATTTGATAGCAAAATTCGCGGCAGAGTCGGCAATACCGCAATATAAAAGTTTTTTTTTTTTTTTTGTGCTTATCAGCGGCGCACTGTGGATAAATGCATAACAAAGGCTTCTCAAAAAGGATTTTTTCGAAAGTTACTTTAGGAAGATATATAATATGGTTAATATTTCCTAAGACATAGGAGTATTTTAATTCAATACGCATTTAGGAAAATCAAAAGTTTTCAATTTAATAATAGCCTTATAATTTAGGAAAACAAAATAGAGAAAGTGATTTTTATGTCAATGATTTTACAACGCTTATAAACAATGCTCGTTTTTCTTTTTTTAGTATACGTGTTATACCTCTATTAAAAGGTTGCTTCTTGTGATTTTATTTGGTATCTAGTAATTTAAGAAAAAATCGTGCAGCTTCTTTTGAATGATTTTCATTACAAAGCCTTTTTGCAAAACACTTCAATATTTACACAATATTATTAACGTTAGCGAAGTCTGCCGAAATTCTAAATGTTATTTTATGTTGTATTTATTCACTTACTCTATTTAAAGAAAAATTCGGGTTCTGTGCGATTTTTTTTAAAGCCCCAAAAGTAACAAGATGCCATATTATCTAATAGTTGAATCAAGAGATTCACACACACAACATAGCACTAAGAACAGAAATAACGCAGATATATGATTAGCTTTTAATAAAGAAAGCATATATTAAAAGCTAATTATGATCTATAAATATCTGCCGCTTATATGAATACTCCCTCTCCTAGTTGAAGAGTAATTTCATATCAACTAATCCGCTTAACCCAGACATGTCAAAGATATGGCCCAATAGTACATAGGTTGCAGCCCACCATGACTTTTTAAAGAAAATTTAAAATATCAAACTTTCACAGTTTTTTTTCATTTTGAAAATTATTTGAGGTAAAGGTTTTAAATTTACAACATATTTATTTGATAAATTTTCTTGTTTTAAAAGTAATTCTATTTGATTATAAAAATAATCTTTAGATTAAAAATTGTATTTTATTAAAATGTTTCATTTATTTTTACTATACTAAATTAATTTTTAGTAAATTCTTAAATGCATCTATGCATATTTTTCATAGCTGTTATTCTACAGACAATAGAGTAAATTCACAACAGAGAGAGAGCAACTTCTCAGTGGACTGTATAAACCGTATTTTCATATAAGCCTTTGACGCGCGGAAAAATAAATTCGCTGAATTTTTCAAAATAAAATTAATAAATGCTATGCATAGAACCTAAGAACAGAGAAAATACCTTTAAAAAAATTAACAGTACGTCCCCCCCCCCGAGGGGGGAGGTGGTTTCATAGGAGCACCACTGCGCACTTACGACATAATTCTTGGATGAACAATATATGATTTGGATCAGATTTGTAAGATTATTCTTTATATATTTTGTAATAAATTTACTAAAACATGCAATATTAAGTATTAGAATTACATTTTAAATGTTAAATATTACAAAATATAACTATAAGAGATTGAAATCAACTTCAACAGCCAGATTTTTCATTGTTTCTTTATTATTAAATTATTAAAACATGCAATAATACTGATAAAAATTATCTTCAAAAGATTAAATATTAGCAAATTTAAATGAAAGAGGTACGCAAAAATAATATTAAAAGAAATAGTATCAACTATATTAGAACATATATTCACCATCCAAAAAAAAAATTCGACCTCCCTTCAGTATAAAAGAACGTAAATGAGATGAGAAAAAATTTCCATTCGAGAAAAACATCACCATTTCAATATAAACAAAATCCCCTCCACCAAAGCAATGGCAAAACCCCCATAAATTATTAGTTACTTCACTGCCTGAGTCAGAAAAAAGAAAAACAAGGGGGAATATCTGTTACGCGTGAGTGCTACAAGTCGGACAGTTTTCATGTTTTAAACGCGCGGTGGTATCCCTATGAAACCACCACTTAGAAGACTTATTATGAGGCAGTTCTTTTTATAATTTATCATTCTAAAAATTAGTTATGCGATGAACAGCATATGCAGCAAAAATGTACATAACTTAGTTTGAATATTTATCTGTTTTTATTTACTAAAGAAACTTTTTTTCAAAGTGTTCAAAAAAGGTTTTTAAAACGATGCATTTTTCTCACAGAAAAAAAAAAGAGTTTTTTGTAAAGTGCTGACATCTAGTATCTTCTATGAAAGATAAAAGATATCAGTAGAACCATTTGTTTCATTCAAATACCACTGCGCGTTTAGAGGTATTTTTTAGAAAATGTTGGTTTCGGAGAGATACCACCGCGCATTAAAGGGATAAAGCAGTCACACTAAAAATCCATGTGTTTAAGGCTGTCTTCGGTCAATATTAAAAAATAGGACCCGAATTCGGAATATTTTTCAGATATAAAAGAACTGCTACATTAATATTATATTCTGGCTTCGCTATCCTGTAGATAACCTAGGTAGCCACTTATTATATCATAGCACGCATTTTTATCGGAGTTGATAGATTTTTTCTGGTATAAAATGCGTTTTTTTTTTTTGCTATACCGTAATTCTAAATGATCTATCTTTTTACAAGTTAAAAGGAAAAATTTAATTATTTATAAAATATTTTGAAATTTTTAAAACGCTATATCATAAACAAATGTATAAATTATAATATTGCACATTTTGAATTTCCACTACTTAAGACTTACATAAAAATGTGCTAAAAATTTGGAATTTGCGTAATATAAGTTTTGTTTGTTGGAAAAATTAGAAGTGGTACGCAAAATTTTTTTAATCAGATAGTAGCACTCTTCCCAAAAAGATTGGCCACCCCTGATTGAATCGAATCAACAGTTTCAAGACTCCAAAACAGTTGAGGGAAGGATTTTAAAATTTTTCAAAATTATATTATTTCTTATTTTTTTAAATTAAACTTTTGTGTGATATTCTTGCATTAATATTTAATTATATTCATGTAACAGAAATGGAGCAATTTCATAAACAAGAAATCAGTGGCACAAATAAAAGCTCTTAAATACAAGAATTAACTTACGTGATCATTATTCCAGCAGCAAATAATTCGTTAATATTTATCTCTTAGTAGAAACATCGGAAAAATAAGGGATAGATTAAAAAATAATTGAAAATCAATCCTTAAACATGAAACTAGGTTAAGCTTTGAAAACAATTCCTTGGACGTCAGCTGAATTGAAAGGATTTTCGGCTGCAGGGTTATTTCTATTGCTTTACCACTGCATTATTTTTTAAATTAAGAAATATATGCAATAATACTTGGAATCCAAGAATACTCATTCAATTCATTTCCTTAATTTACATGAATGAATTAAGAAACGTGTAACTCTGAAAGAAAATTTCATAAAAGTGTGTCATTTCTTAATCATTTTCTCAGTTTAAGATAATTACACGCGTTTCTCAACAACCATTTTTCCTTTCCTCATTCACAAAATGTGATTTGAAGATCGTTCTAATGGCGCAACTTCAAATCCGAATTATTAAAAACCAGTGGTACTCCTATTTGATTTGATTTTAATTTACGTAGAGAGAGAAATGTGAAGCAACACGAAAGTTGTAGACAACGCAGCAGGAAATACTTTTACCAAGAGCTTTCTACAATAATTCAGAAAATATGGTTTGGGAGTTAAAATGTAATTTGCTTCGGGTTTGAAATAAATTATAGTTTATATATATATAGATATATAAACACCTAAAAAACATGCTTTTATAGTGAATCGAAATAAAAAGTAAAAAAAAATAATAATGATTCTTAATATAAGAATAAAATGATTAACGAAAAAATTAATGCCGTTGGGGTAAAAGCGTGGGGTGCTCTATATCAATTGTTGTAATTTCTTACTCTAGTTCCCTTCCGAAATGCTGAGTTAGTGTAAAAATGTAGTACAAGACACCTCATGCTCTTACCACAATGACATTAATTTTCTCGTTAGTAATTTTATTCTTATATTAAGAATTTTTTTTTAACTTTTTAGTTTGATTCACTATAAAAGCGTGGTTTTTTTTTTTTAGTTTTTTAAACTATTATTTATTCATTGATGAATTTATCTTTGAGTTTGATATTTGGAACCGGAATTATACGTGGCTGCTGGAATTAGTTTTCTTCATCAATGGATATGAATTAACGGGTGTGAAGGGTATTTATTCTCTCCGTTTACCGGGCCTCGGATGAGTCCTGTATCGTTATATTTCAAAGATTCCATCTCTATAGGTACAGGTCAAACTAATAAAAGTGTGTTAAGAAAAAATATTAAATGTGTCAGTCCCATTATCACCTTTTACACATATTGCTATGTTAATTCGTATCATCACTTCTAAACGTATTGCTTTATAAAAATAAATACATATATATATATTTAGCAGTTAGAACATAATTTTTTTTTCACATGCACGAGTCCTTTTTTCAATTTCCATTTTTAGAAAAACTAGATGATTGTTTATAAACGGTAAACGTAACGGGTAAGAAATTACTGATGCACCCACCCTCCTCTTTCTCACATAAAGAACACTTTTGTTTTGTTTTGTTTTTTTTTTTTTTTGTATTAACCACAAGCGTATTCGCTTTTAGGGTTGCATCTTAATCTTTTAGTCGCTAAATCTGGAAATGGTACATGGAATTAGTCACCAAATCTGAAAATGGTACATGCAATAAGTCGCCAAATCTGGAAGTGATATATGGAATAAGTTGCCAAATCTGGAAATCGTTATTCTTGATGATCCTGATTAAGACAATGGAACAAAATTATGAAATTATTGCATTGTCATCGCGGTCCTTTATAAAATTTCGAATTAATTTGACCTTTTAAAGTGGTTAAAAATCGAATTCAAAGATTCCCTTACATACAAGTGAAACTTATAAAAGCGTGTTAAAATGTTACAGTGTTAAATGATTGACCTCGCTGTAGAACCTGAGTATTCTAGTTTCTTTCATTAAAAAATTGTTAGTTTCAGAACATTTCTGTCACTGCTTCTTGCTATTTTCAGAAAACATTCTTCTACTTTTAATAGGACGACCTTTAGTTTTTCTATACCTGACTGTTATTTGAAACCACATTTACCTCTTTTACCAACAACTAAAATCTAAAATGATGTTTAGTTTTGAAAAGAACTATTTGTTTTAGTAAAATCAATGAAGTTTAAATAATATGAAACAAAATTGCAAACGCAAGTCTGAACAAATTCAGTTCAGTTCAATGTTTGACCGTTGAGATGTTGGAAACCTGAACAAAACCTCATGCTCCGAATGAGAGAAGAAATTTTGGAATTTGCGGGACGATATCAAAAGTCTTTTGAATGTGTGTGTATGTTTTTTGTTTTTTTAATTGCATCGCGCAATTTTACCTTGTTGTGAAATAATATTTTTCAAGATTTCTCTTTCAACTTTGTTCTTATAGAGCAAGTTAGCATGAAGTGTCTTCTAATCAGTCTCTGAAACTTCACACTCCAAAAGCAGCGGAAAATCAGATTGTTTAAATAAATAAATTATAGTTTAAAAAACATGCTTTTATGCTTAATCGAATAAAAAGGTAAAAAAAAATTCTTAATATAAGAATAAAATGATTAATGAGAAAACTAATGTCATTGGGGTAAAAAGCATGGGGTGCTCTATATTAATTGTTATACTTTCTTACTGTTATACTCTTTCTACTGTTATACTAATAAAAATAGTTAGATTAGTAATTTAAATATTTCATTTTTAAAATAAAACCATTAGTAAAATGATAGAAATTCACCATAAATAGTTATATACTTTTAAAATTGGTCACACTAATTTTGAATCAACCGGTGTTTAACTATATATGTTGCATGAACACTTATAATTTATGTTTTGTTCATCTCTTATTTTTATAGAAGTTTTTAAAAATGCATGATACATGTACAACTTTAATTTTTTATGTATAAAGAAGAATTATATATTTTATGTTTACTTCTTATTTTAATAAATATTCTCAAAAGGGACATATTTTTATGTGTGCAGTTTTAATTTTTTAGTTATCTTGAAGGAATAGTTATATTTTATATTTTTTATGTCAATTAATTTCTTTAAAGATGCATAATTAACATATAATAAAACTCTAAATCAGTATTTTTGACTTCTATTCCCTAACTCTGCATGAATCCCCACGAAAATCAAACTATTTCGAATTATTTTTTATTGTGCGTGGCACACTGGATCTGTTTAGTAGATTGGTTTGGCACATCACAGCTATAAGGTTGCCGACCCCTGATCTACAAGATATATTTTGCGCTAAATACAGAAGCGCTTATAGCAGATTTGATTCCAGTGGAAATCCCTTCATAAAATGGCTTCGATTCTGGAACATTTAAAATAAATATACACTGGCGAACAACTTCCAAAAACAGACTATAATACTTTATCCATATATAAATCTGCATTTTAATACTTTATACAGACTATAAAAACTTTTCCACTGAAAAGTCAATTTTTACAACAAGAAATTAAATGCAGCATGTTTCCTATTTATTAAGAAATGTTTATCAAATGTGATAAGGTTTGAAAAAAATTACAAACTATGCTAATTTCTTTTAATAAAAAATGTACTTTCTGAGCTTTAAGCACAAATAAATACTGTAAAATCTGGCGTATAACGCTCACCTATACTTTTGAGCTGCATTTTTTGATTTTAGGGTATATTCGCTGCATAACACGCATCCCATTTTTTTTACGAAGAAACCTGAAATGTTTGTAAGCAATGTTCTTATGTTTTTAAGTTATTTATTCAAACTATTATCTCAGGTTTTTGAAAAAATAGTATACTTCTAGAGCTACGAATTTTTAAGTTGATAGGGCATGCCATTTCTTTTAAATAAACAGTATTTCGATTCATATAGAAGCCCAATTTTTTTTTATACTTATCTCTTTTTAGTTTTTGTATTTTTAAAACTCTCATTTTTAATACCCAGAGTATAACGAGCACCCGTAAATTTCAATCTTACTTTTTGTGTTAAAAAAGTGCGTTATACTCCGGATTTTACGGTACTTTGAATTTACAGAAAAGACATCATTGGTCAGTAATTGTGAAGTATCTAACTAAGCAACAACTGTGATCACATCCTCCATCCTTCAAAGTTGCAATAAATGACTCAGATACAGATTTCAAAAGTTTTCCCTATCACACCCAATTGGTGAAATATTGTGTTAACCCCTTATCTACCGATGGTACTTATAAGTACCACTCACTTTAAAATTACATAGAAAAACATTTTTACGAATACTCTGGCGATACTTAGCAGGAATATTCTTTGAAATCCACTCTTTCAAGATACATGGTAGTACGGGTTCTATGGTAATTATTTTAGCGGGGAAGGCAAATAGTTTCATAGCAGAAATTGTGATTTCAGATGACGGCGTTTTCAGCGGATTGCGAAGACTGTCATTTTTGTTCCAAGGTGTCTTTTTTTTTTTTTTTTTTTGTATGTTAATGAAGACCTTAGAAAGCTATATGAATATTTATTTTAAGTGAACAGTGTATATAATTAAGTTTACAATTGAATATCTTAAATCAATTAATTAGCTCTAACAAATTAAATTTCCCAAAGTTAAGTATTTTTTTTTATGTATATTTCTTAATTTTCAAAGAAGAGATTCAAAAAAAAATATTGTATGAAAAAAACTGCTGTAAATCATAATGCGGTAGATAAAGGGTTAAACATAAGACAGAAGCATTTTGGAAATGTGTATGCTCTGGAGCAAGAGACAGCATCATAAGGATGGCTAAAGATCACCCAAATTTTCTCAAAAACTCTATCTTTAAAATACATTTGAATAAAAATATTGGATAGTTGTACACATTATGCTTAACAATAGGTTCCCATATAGTTTTAAAATATTTAAAATGTTTACCATTAAAGTAAAATAAAATGAGATATTGCTGTTTCTAGAAATAAGCTGTTCTCTGAGCTTTTTTCAAGAACAATAAATATCTTGAATTCCCAAGTTTAATTTTTTTTTTCTTCTTTCCTCTTTATACTCTTAACTTATTTAGAACAATAGCAATGCAACATTGGTAAGTTAAATAATTATTAAAAAAAATTGACAAACAATAACAAAATGTCTCCATTTTTTTTAAATTTCATGTGTGATGCACAAGTGGAAGAAATTTTTTAATCTGAATTTTTTTTTGCCTTTTTAGCTCAGTGAAGGGGGAAAACACTGTTTTCGGACCACTCCTGTTCACAGTGGTGACGTGGTTATCATATTTGGACCAATCAGGACTAGGCTTACATTCATTTCTCTGATGAATGTAGGTTGTGTGTGTGTGAATGTTAGTTATGATTGTAGACATTAACTTATCTGATGCGAGAGCGATACAGCCAGTCGACCAGAAAATATCCAGGAAAGAGATCAATGGGTTTGCATCATGATCAACAGCTGAATGTTTATACATGTGCTTGAAAACGGAGCTATTAACTCGCCAAAGATACATTACTAAGTTCTGAAGCCTTGTGTGTTTATCTTTTCTATGGTACTATAACCATGATAAATTTATTTTCATGGAGGACAATACAAAATTCATCAAACAACACTGTAGATAATTTTTTCAATATTGATGGCATTTAACAACTTGTATGGCCAGCATGTTTTCTGGATTTAAACATTATTGAAAATGTTTGAGATGGTTGCAAGCCAGAAATATTCTTCAAGAAACAAAAATACCTTCATTTGGGCACTAAAAGAGAGGTGGGATAAATTGCCTCAGTAGCTGCTAAATCATGTTGTGTAAAGTATATTACAATGTTGCAAATGACTCAATGGTGGATACACACATATCTCATATTAAAAACTTTCTCAAACATCACTCATGTTTACATGAAGTGAACACAAACATTACTAAGGCACTGCATGAAGTGAGCACTTTTAGCTTTCATTAATTTTCAAATACTTCTGTGTTTAAGAGCACAACAAATTAATATAACGTCCAAACAGTGCAGCAACATTGTTTTATCCCTCCTGGCCAACAATATTTTCTTAATATCTATAGTCATTTATGATCCATCTTTAGCAATTGTCCATCAGTGTAGAAATATGGTTTTACATTGTACCTTTCATGGTGCACTATAAAATGTTGCATTTAATTACAAATATCTATATCAGTGATTCCCAAAATGGTCTATATGGACCCCCAGGGGTCTATGAAGACCTGCAAGGGGTCCACGTCAGCAAAGAAATAATTTGGGGGTCCATGAGGTGTAAATGGGGGTCTACGATAGCCTTAACCAGATCGTGACTTTAATTTTAAAAGAAAACTTAATCAAATGTATACCAGATTTACCTATGTAACAGCTTATATTTACCAAAATTTACTGGGGGTAATTTTCAATTACAAGGTGAGAGCATACATTTTATCAACAAAGGACCATCATTTCAGTGTTTCTTGTGCCAGAATCAAGTTAAAGGAGTATAAAACTGAACATTGTCTATTTTAATAGTTTCTCAATTTGTCACATTCTGCCAGAAAAATGACGTTTTAACCTATGTTTAACATTTAAATGCCTTTTATTCAGATTTTGAAACTAGGTTTGAGATAGCTTTTACTATAGTAGTAGAACAATGAATTCATTTCGTAACAATGAAAAAAAAGGTCATAGTACAATAGGAACTGATCAGAATAGATCCTAACGAAGATCTTAAAATAAAGTTTAGAAACATGTCAGCAACATTGGCTTTAAAAATACATACCTGTTCGTGACAAATAATAAATTATGAAATATCGTGAGAAAGTTTTTAATTTTTTTTTCCTAGTGAGAGGGAGTTACAATGAGTTTGTCTACCTCAAAAAAAAACCTGGACATTTATTTAGGAGGTTTAGGGTTAAACCCAACTAGATGATACTAAATGCTGAAAACTTGTTATTGAAGCACCAGATTCATCCCTCTCATTAAAAGTATTTGTTTGTTATTCAGTTATTTTATGTTTTAATTTAATTTTAATTCATTAACATGTGCTTCTTAAGTTATATAAACACTATACTTCCCTACAGTTAGAAATTTCTTTTAAAATAAGTAGTAGTACATGCTGTCAAAAAGATAAGTTGATAAATTTGTGAAAACCCAATATTAGTTAAGCTACCCAAAACCGAAAAACATGGCAAGGGGTCTATGAGACTAGAAAGTTTGGGAACCTATGATCTAAATCATAAACAGGTATTTGATAATCTTTACATTAGTAAGTTCTTTCAAAGACATAATATATCAAGCAGAAACTTTTGTCTAATTAGGGATATTTATGAGTCAACTTTGTCACATTTATTTTTTATGTTCAGTAATATATTAAATATCAATTACATCCATTTAGGATTCTTCAATTAACCTGGGAGCAGGGATGTGGGGCACAGAGTCCCCCCAGGCTCACAAAATTGTTAATTCTGGGAAAACTGTTTATTTGTTACCAATGACCTTGACAGTATCCTCCTATGCGACAGTCTTCAAAATGTATTTGTCACATCTCTCTTTTTTGGGAGTGGCAAACATTTTTTGCAATCTTAATGTACTTGTTCTGACTGAGTTCCCTGCACCACAACTTTTGTTCCAAAATATTTTCTATGAACATGCTACATTTTCCCCCAGCCAATGACTTAGTGGTTTTTATTGCAGCGTTGTATGACTTATTATGGTTTATAAATGTAAGAGATAAGTGAGTGAGCAGAATATAAAAAAAAGAAATGTGCCTCTGTGGTCTCTATCAAGCATGGAAAGAACATGCTGAAATAATGCATATTAATCATGACAGCAGAAGTAAATTTGAGAAAAGAGACGAACATGAAAAGTTTTAACTGAAAAGAAAATTTTGAAATGCTACCTAAAGAACTCAATCAAGAAAAATATGAAACCATAAGTGTAACACACTTCGCCCTGTCAAAAAGACAAGCAAGAAAAAGTTCAACATGCTATTTGTTGATCATCAAAGGACAACAAAACTACAATAACTTGAACAAAATATGACAGTTTTGCCTGCAAATAACTTTCTTGTAATATTAGCAAAAAGTGTCTGTGATTTCTGTCCTTTATTATAGTCACAAACATTTGAAACTTCTTGGTTCAGTTTGATTGATATTTTTTCTCAAGTAATCAAAGAAAAATTGAAAAGTTCTTAAAAGTACGTAAGTATACACTTTCTCTTAATGAAATTATTCACTGGAATAATGACTTTTGTTGTGAACAATAAAAATAATTATAAAAGAAGCATTGGGGTGACTCAGTCACCCCGCGTGACCACTAACGTTAGTATTGAGTGTGCACCTACATCCAGGTCAATGAAGGTGAACTGAATTATGAGTTTAAATTGCTTGAAATGCATTTAATTTCATTTCAAAATCAATTTAGTTTGAGGAATGCACTTATAATCATCACTGTCATTAAGAATTCAGTTTAAACATTTGAAAATAGGACAAATCATTCCTTTTTGAATATTTTAATTGAATCACATACAAAATATTCATGAAATAATAACTTATTTAATTTGTTTTTTTCCTTCATTCTTATTATACAGTTAAGAGGGAAGAGCTCTTGCACAAAATTTGGCTATATTCCTCAACACATTTTGAAATTTTATTAAAACCAAAAGTTTTAGCAGCATTCTCCCTTGTATGATATTCTAATCCAAATTTTAAAGAAATATTGTGACAATTGTATGCAATTGTGTCTCCAATCACTATAAAACTTATACCGAATTCAAACAAGTCTTTCATTTTTAAAAAATTATTCTTCCTATTATCAATAGGATATTATATATACATATAGCTAAATTTCTTGATAAAATAATTTAAATTAAAATAATACAATTTAGGAACAAAATCCTCCCCTTCTAACTTTCAATATACAATGTAATCAAACTGTTAAGCTAAGAGATCAGATTAATAAATTAATACACTATTGAATTTTTTAAATATATATATGTCACTGAATAAACACTACAGTAAAGTAAGGATACTGGAAAATAGGTAAAGTTCTAAAGATTTTATCTAAAGAAAAATTGTGATGAATGAAATATGTTAGAGTCAAACCATCTGATCCTTCATGCTCATTTTAAGAAATACTTCCTCTTTTCAATATAAATTGATTTAACTTGCTATTTCATCAAAAGTTTGAGTGAGTGAGTCTATATTAACGTCGCACTGAAAAGCTACTCAAGGGCGAATGGTAACAGATATCGTAATTTTAAACATAGGTCAAGTGACGAGGACGACTTCCACACCCCATCAATGGGAGGACGTTTGAGATTCAACAGATTTAATGTGCGACAATTCCCTCTATACAGCACTAGGCTCAAACTCATGATGCATCCTTCGGCCATGATTCAGTGATCTTGACCACTAGACTACCACAGCCCCATTAAAAGTTCCAAGATAGGGGTAAGTCTATGGTGTCAGTCTTGTAAAGGTAGCTGAATTGCAAAGAATAATTGTAGGAAAGTATTTATAAGCTAATATGCAAAATAGAATTAACTGGAAGAACTTGTTAAGAGACTGCCGATGCACAAGAAACTAGTGTGTGAGATTATCTTATGTAAAATTTCATTCCGTTCATTTTCCTCCTATCCACTTAAATTAAAAATGATAATTCAAATAATTTTGCATTTGTTTTTGTTTTATTTATTTACTATGTCAATTACTAGAACCATTATGAACCATTTCCCCCTTTTCTTCTCACACTTGTTATGTATCATTTACACATTATATTGGTATCTTTTTTTTAAAAAAAGTGCTGAATAGTTTACAGTTATATATTTATTAGAAAACTTAAAATTACAAGGTGAAACAATACCTCATAAATTATATATAAAAAAATTAGTCTAATAATCAATGACAGTACATGACAGACTTATCCTTACTGCAATTTGGAATACACCGAGCTGAAAAATGGTTATGCTGGCTCTTCCCAATTAGACAAGAGCAGAAACTTCAATTTTGTTTTTAAGAGAAAACAAAATAATTCATGATACAAGAGAAAATCTCACACAAAGAGTTCTCTCAGGTTAAGTAAGTGTTGTATAAATAAGCAAAATACTAAGACTAAATCAACTTCAATCCCTCTTCTGTAAAAGTAGAAGAATAAGAGAGTTTATATTTACCCTCAAGAGTCTTATTGTCAACATAAAATATGGCAGAAGTAAAAATTGTTTCAAATTTCCAATGACCAGATTTATTCAGTTATTTATTTTCAACATTCATTGAATAAAAAAGTTTAAAAAAAGACAAAACAAGATTTCAACCAATATTTTACATTATTGCAAGATATATATAACACTACTAATACTGACACAATGTCAAATACAAACATCCTTAAAGCTAGGACAAGTGTCACAATGACATATAAATTCAACTTGTGTGTGTGTGTATGTGTGTGTGTGGAGTCAGCTCATATAAAATATGTCTTGACAAAGCATTAAGTATTAATAAAATAAGATATTTCTTTAAAGGATATATTAGATTGTGTGATTATTTGACTTTAGCTTAAATATATACAAGGAAGGTTGCAAAAAAAAGCAATAATTATAAAGAAATGGAATAAATTGATTTGAAATTAAAACTTTCAACTCATTTAAAAAATTGCCAGAATTAAGCATTTTTTTAAAAATTCACTTTGATACCAAACTGAATTATAATTTGTAATTTACATGATCTTAAAGAATCCAATGCTAAATAAAACAGGCATGTAATTGCTGAAGAACTCAAAAAATGTTTCACTAATAAAACCCTTGCAGATTTTAATTAACAAAATTGACTATATATATATATGGTGCTAATTTGATATCGGGGGTAGTAGTGCCAAGTTGTTGTTTATGTTCGCCAAGATGGGCGATAATATTTCAATATGGTTACCTTAATATTTTTATCGTCTGTCGATGTGGTTGTCATGGGGATAACGTATATTAGAAATAACTTTAATTCATTTTTTCCCGCTGCAACCCTTTAATTTCAGACGATTTCTTCAAAAATTTAACCATTTTCAGTATAAATTTTCTTTGATTTGCGTCTTCTGTGTAATTCTGGGCTATTTTCGAATATGGATATTTCTAAAATGAGTGAGTAATAGAATATTTTTTTCTTAAAAGAATAAGTGTTGTGCTTTTAATTATCGCTATAAATAATTTATTTTCGTTTTAAAAATGTTTTTTTTTTACGTTCTTTGTTCGATGAAATTCGTTGAAGGAACTTACAGTGCAAGTTTCATATTGCACGCTTTCACTACTTTGTAAATGATATTCTAAATTAATTTTAACATACATTTTGTAATTATTTTATTCATAATGAAAAAAAATGCAATTATTACTAAGGGTAATAATCATATAATATTCGTTACTTATAATTGTTTCGGTTCTTTTAGCATTTATTTATAAATATTACTACATATACTTTGTTATTTATTTATAATTATTATTATTTAATTATAATTATTATTATTTAATTATAATTATTATTATTTAATTATAATTATTATTATTTAATTATAATTATCTTATTCATTTATATAACTATTTTTGTTGTTCCTTTATAGCTATTCTTATGTTATTTATTTATAGTTCTGTATTACGAGTTCTCCTATGCATTATTTTTATTTTTTTACAATTCGACAATTATTCATTTTAATAATTACTATTTAATTATATTATGATTATTGTTTCTAATAACCGTTATATAATTGTACTATATGAATATTACATAAAATTACGATAAAATAATATTATGAGCTTATTATATGCTGCTTATAATACTATTATTAGTACATGTTACTTTTTATTACATATTAATCATTATTTATTGATTGATCTAGGTTATTCTCAATCTCTTCCTATATCCTTTATTTGAAATACATTTAAATGTATTTCAAAACAATTCTTTAAAATTGTGTATCATTAAACTACCGCTAAGCCGCCATATTGGATTTCAGTCCAGCAGCAAGAAACGCTGCTTGGCGTGATAAGGATCACGCCAAGCAGTACTTGGCGCTATTACCCCCGTTATCAAATTAGTTCCATATATATAATTAGAATTTTAAAAAAACATCACACATAATTTTAAACATATAAAAGGATGTAACAATACTACCAAGACAGGATACTAATAAGCAGCAATGACTACAGTTCATGAAGTATAACTTTTAGTTTCTTTATAACCTATGTTTCACAAAATCGGAAAAATTTAAAATACAAAAACTTTCAGTAGAAAGCTACAATAAAAATAATAATTTATTCTTAATAAAATTTTTTGCATTTCCACCCAATTTAATGTTTTAAAGAAATAGGAGGAAAAAAATCATTAAAAAGATTCATTTAATGATAATGTAAAATGAAAATACCTTGATTTAGGGATCTTTAGCTGTACTCACAAGCAGTATGTTCAAAATACCACAAATGAAAATTCAAAAAAACTTAATTTACAAAAGAATTTTTTAAAACCTGCAAAATTATCAAAATAAATGAAACTAAAAAAAATGAAAGGGGAATAATTCAATTTTTCAACAGTAAAAAATAAAAATGCAAAGAGATCTTTAAAAGGATTTAGTTTGCTGTAAGTTCTAAAAATCAATACAACATGCTATAAGGCAATTAGGATAATAAAGTTAATATTGCATATTCTCAATAAAATGAAAATTTATCCTTATCTTATTTATTAATTAAAAAGAAATATTTTAGTTTTCCTTAGTTAAAAAAATATAGATAAATCATAAGTTAATGCTATGAAGTCAAAAGCATCAAAGTAAATAAATTGATGTATCATGATCCTTTACCTAGAAAAATAGTAAGAACAGATTTGGATAATTTTTTATACATTTAACTGAATTTTTGAAAGTGTATCTAATTCAAGAGAGATTTCCTTTCAAAAACTAGATTTAAAAGTTGTAGATCAGACAATATTCAAATCTAAGTTTGAAGCCAGATTGACTTTTTGAAAACCCAAAGTCCACATTTTGAAAAGAACTATTTTATGTTATTATACACATATATAATTTTAATACAATAATTAATTACAGCAATTTTGTTAAAATCTCTGATGAAGGTTAAGACTTAACAACAACAACAAAAAAAAAAACTTGAAAATGCAATTAATAAAAAAAAAAAGAACAAATAGCTTAATTATTCCTGATTTTTTTTCTGAGAAATTACATTGCTTTTATGTATTATCTAAGTTTGCTGTTTGAATATATAAGACATGAAGCAGGTGTCATGTTTCTGTAAAAGTTAAAAGTAACTAACAACATAATTATTATCAAGTAAAATATTAATTGATACAAATTTTTAATTTCATTTAAGCACTATTTGAAAATTTGTAGAATTAAAAATATTTAGATCTATACAATTTTTAAGACTAATATGAAGTAGTCAATATTTGCTAACATTTGATGAGTTTTACCATAAAAAGTCTTTGGTGATTCAAACTGCAATGGAATGTTTCTATTTCAAGCAATATTATCTGAAACTAAACAACTACTTGTAAAAATAGGGGGGGGGGGGCGAAACATGTTTTCATAGTGAAAAAACAATGGAACTGTAGAAGACCTAAATACAAAATTGTTCTGCAATTAGAATACTGTAGTATAATATGTAATTGTTACTTCAATAAAAAAAGAAAAAGAAATATTTAATTTTGCCATTACATATCTACAAAATATTACTATGTAGCATACTTTCCTTCTTCTTTAAATCCCTTCCTGGAAACCCTTTGGTTATAATTACAAAAAATTCTATAATAAATATTTTACTTGAAAATTAACAGGATTTAATGAAAATTAAAAGGAAACAGGATTATTTTTTTAAACAGTACCAGGAATGGTACAACACATGTAGGTACACACAATATATGGTACTTAATTATAATCACAATCAAATCAATGGAAGTTACCCAAAAGTGAAAAAGAGCCCTAAATTTTGACAACATATCAGTGCTTCATAGTAACTTCAAGCATTTCTAATTTTCTTTCGGTGAATAATTTTTTACTCAGAAATTTGACAATCTCCTCACTGTGAAAAGGCAAAACTTTACTAAAGTGGCAGTGATAGCACACAAGTACCCAATTTACTCAACAAGAAATAACATGAAAAGAGGGAAGACAAAAAAAAAAATATTTAAACTGAACAAAGAGAGAGAGACCATAAAATTAACTTACAATTGATATGTTGACTAAAATTTTATTAAAAAAAATATGACTTTTACTTTGAGGTAACTTATCCAATCAAATATTTTGGATCAAATTTGATCTCTCATACTATAGCAAATATAGTAAAAAAAAATATAATATTTATGTTCATAATATCCCAAGTTGTTACATTTAATTTTCTGAATTACTCAAAATTAAAATTGTTCTTTATTGCAATGCTTTTCTTTCCTTTTAGTCAAAAGTAGCAGTTGGATTAATTAAAATATGATTTTATGAATATTAAATAATTTATTTAAAAAGGCTGGAATGATTATCCCATAACTTTTACACACATAGTTTTGCAAAATATTCACCTTAATAAGCCAAATTTAAAATTAATATCAATAAATATTTACACAAAAATATTTACAAGACTCAATTTTCCAATATAAAGAAAAAGAGCATGAAACATAAAACTTAAATTAAAGATAAAAATTTCATATACAACTAGCTAAATTTTTCAGTTTAATAGAATAATAAATTGTACTGCATAAAAATGCATCTAAGTACATAAAAACATTTTTAGATGCTAAATATATTCAAATACATGCGCAAATTGAACAAATTTCATCATCCAACAAATATGGCAGACTTTTGTTTAGTTAATACAAGTTTGGAGATCGAATAAAAAATTACATATCAATAGAACGAACATTAATTTACTAACTTCGATAGAATTAAATTAAAATGTTCGATCAGTAAAAAATTAAAATATTCCATCTTCAAAGATCTTACCGGTATTAAATCAAAGTTAGAGAACAGCTGTTAGCCTTTCAATCACTAACATCAAATAAAGCTTCTTTGATCTTTATGAAATTTAACACAATAACAAAAGAGTTCTTAATCCTTCAGACCGTAAGATAGGTCTCGAAATAGCAAAAGAAAAAATAAACTGCTTAAATGAACAATCAAAAGAAAAAATAAACTACCTAAACGAACAATCAAAAGAAATAACAAAGGAAAACAACTACTGAAAGACGCTACATAGATTTCTCCGAGATTTATATGAATTATATACATTCAAATAAATATATTTTTAGATCATAAGATTTTACAAAAAAATATTCAATACCTTAGAGTACAGCAATCGAATTTAAAGAGATGACAAGAGATTGAATACAAATATACAAGCCGGTAAAACAATGCTTACTCTCGAACACTAAAACTCAAAATTCTCAGAAAAGGCTCTAACAAATGAACGTCAAAAGCGTGTTGCCATAACCTTCTTATTGATTCGAAACTTTAGATCACAGCTGTCAGAATCGAGGTAAATTGTACAAGATTTCAGTAACCCCCAAACATTATTTATATTCTCACAAATAAAATATAAACGATAAAGTAGTGTTAACATATATTCTGAGCGCGTGCATACTTGTTAACTTAGCCCGACGGCCAATTTGTAGGTACCAGGTGCTGAAGGTAGGTAAAAACAGAACTAACTTTTCTGCAACTTTTAACAGACGCTTAAAAGCTTCCAAAAAATAATGTAACCTTACTTATCATCTTAAACTTGATTTTTATATATGATACTTAGTGAACTATTTCAATGTTTGTTGTAAGCAGTTAGACCAATCGGAGGGGCCAAGCATACCTCCCCCGAACAGTGTGGATTTAAGCTCATTTTGGGCCCTGGGAAGTCCCCCTTTGGCACTGGAGGATCAAAATTTGTAATCAGAAAATGTGGTTAAGTCCAGCTTATCCGTTCCCTTCTGGACTCTTCCCAGCCCGGGCCCCTGGGCATCCACCTCAAGAGCCCAATGGAAAAACTGGCACTGCTCCCAGGCACACCTAAAGGGTCGCTATGCATATGAGTGCATGTGTGATAGAGTTTTATAACAAAGCTTTCTAAAACTTGTGTTATTAATAGTTTAATGTAGTGTCGGATTAAACGACATGGAGGCCCCTAGCCACACGAATTCTCGTTGCCCTGTAGTCTGTTTTTGGAACACTAACAGAAAACAGAACACGTTCTTGAGGACCCGTAAAAAGTGTGGGGTCCATAAACAATTGCCTACTCCACCTAATGAGTAATCCAGCACTTGTCTAATGGAAGACTTCAATAATAATTGAGTAATACCGGGTGGTTCCAAAGTCATGATACAAATTTTAAGGGTAGGTACAGAACATTGTAACAATGATATATTGTATAGGAATGTATGGGCGCAAGTGACATGGTGAGGTACAGACACAAAAAAATAGAGATGAAAGGAAAGACAAAGTGTTTATTGAAAGCGTCGTTAACAAGTGCAATGTTTATAATAATTGCTCACAATTGCACCCACTAGTAGCAATACATACTTGACAGCGTCGATGAAGCTTTTGGTGTTCAAAGATGCCAGGTATTTCACGCACACGTGTTGTTGCGAAAGGCATCCCCTCTCCAACCATTCAGCATCAAGCTAATGACGTCATTATGTTGCTGTTCTGTTCTTTCTTTAGATGTACTAGAAACTTCTCATTGTAACGTTGTGTATTGTGTTTGTGCGTGATTAAATGCATTATGTGTCACATCCTTGTCTATCCAGTATTTTGTAGATTATTTACACCAAAACCAGACATCGGGTAGATGTCAGCCCTGCAATAAGATTTAAAGAATTGTGTAGCGGTGAGTTTAAGCTTCACGTGCAGCAGCTTCGGATATTCGAGCAACGAGATCCTGATCTGAGTGAAGTGGAGTCACATGAACAAGATTTTTCAGATGTCCCCTTAAAAAGTAATCGAGGCTCGATAAATCGGAAGATCGGGGTGGCCAATGGACTTGTCCACTATGCCCAATCCATCGCGCCCAAACGTGGCATTTAGATAAGAGCGCACATCATTGCTGAAGTTGGCTAGAGCTCCATCATGCGGTTACGAATGGTGATCGGAACATCCTGCTGCAATCCTGGTAACACCTGTTCCAGAAAAATAAAATAACCGTCATCATTTAGTCGCATCGGTAGCAAGTGTGGGTCAATCAAAAAGTCGTTGACAATACCAGCCCACATATATATACCCACTCATGCGGTCGCTGCGCACGTGGATTCTCGGTTACCCACACATGGGAATTGTGCTCATTAAAGACACCCTCGCGTGTAAGCGGTGTCTCATCTATAAATAGCACAGTAGCTATGAAGTCTGGCTGTAGTGCACATTTCTGTACTCTGCCCACTGGCAGAGGTTCAGGCGGAGAGGATAGTCTGTCACATTCAAAGCTTGTATCGCTAAAAATGGAAGGGGTGAAAACGATTTTCGCTTAGCACTCTACAAACGATCTGGTTATTGGCACTTACATGATGAGCAACAGATCTTGTACTTGACCCGGATCTATCACCCAAAACGTTCAAGATGTTTTCTTCAAGGCTTGGGCTGTGTGCAGCTCTTCGTTGACCAGAACCATATCCGGTGAAGTAGAACAAACCTGTTTCACGAAGTTGACGATATAACCGCTGAAAAATTCTGTGATCCAGCATTCGTAGATCAGGAAGCTGGGCATGATACATTTGTAGATCAGCTCTGCCGTTACCATTTGCACGGCCGTACATGTAATGCATGTCTGCTTTTTCGACATACTTAAAGTCTCCCATCGTAGACGTCAACACAATTGCGAATGCCGCTTTCTTCTACCGAGATGCATCATGTTGAACTGCGGATATACATCTACTGCCCTTTACCGGCAATGCAACCAACAGATAACTCCATTTCTCTTTTCTTTTATTTCCCTTGTTTGCGCCTCACCGCGTCTCTTCTGCCCATACATTCCTGTACAATAAATGATTGTTGCAATATCCTGTATCTACCTTTAAAGTTTTTACCATGAATTCAGGTCCACCCAGTATTACTTAATTATTACAGAAGTCTTCCATTAGAAAAACACAAGTTTTAGAAAGGTTTGTATCACGCCTAATCTAACTATCACACCTGCGCTCATACGCATAAGGACCCCTTAGGTGTGTCTGGGGGGATGTTTGGCCCATCCGATTGGTCTGGATGTTTACAACAAATATTGAAATGGTTCACCGAGTATCATATTTAGAAATTAAGGTTGAAATTATAAGTCAAGTTACATTATTTTTTTGGAAGCTTTTAAGCGTCTGTTAAAAGTTGCCGCCGATGGAACGTGTCTGGCAGCATTGATTATTATTTTTTAACAATATGTTTTAAAATATATGTAAAAATCACCCCTGAGACATTGAAAAAAATTAGTACTGTTTTTACCTACCTTTAGCACCCGGTACCTGCAAACTGGCCGTCGAGACAAGCTAGCAGGTTTACACGCACTCAAAGTTTATACTAACACTACTTTACCCTATATATTTTATTTGAGAATATAAGTAACGTCTGGTGGCCTTGGGATCTTGGAATATAACTGACAAAAAAAAAACCCGCAATAAATAATTTAAAAAAAAATTAAGTTACATAAATTTAGTAGATTTAATTAGCATAAGGATAGGAACTGCTTCATACTCAAAGCAAATATAGGGAATAAATATACCTACTAAACTATCAATATCCGTCAATCTTTCGGATCTCACCCTCTACTAAACGTATTCTTTTAAATCTCAAAGATCAGTAACATGAATTAATTTTGAAAAATAAACATTTTTATAAAGTACTGTGTAAGGAGTTAGTATTTTATAATATTGAAAGGACAATAACAAAGTTACAAATGCTAAGTATAATTATAGATATGTTCAGCTGCAAAATTTCTAAGGTATGCTTAATTTTGCATTAAAATCATCGGAAACAATTGCAACAAAATAACTAAAAATTATTTACATATTAGAAAATGCAGCATTATATTTTTTTCTTACCTGCTTTAAATCAGTTTATGGATAAATTAATAGCCTCCAACATGACTGCAAGACAGAAAATTGTGTTTATTTCTAGCCAAGATCGATCTGGAGTTTTAATTGAGCTGTTACATCAAAATATGTATTCGTACTTTCCTATATTTATTAAAATTAAATCAAAATGTTAGTTTATTCCTTCCTCAGTAATGGTTACGCATTTTTTACAATGGGTAAAAAAAAGAGGTCATGAAAAGAACTACTGAAATTTAACTTTTGAAATTGTTGTCAGATGTTGGATCTACAAAGCTTTCTTTTTCTCCAGTGGAAAATAATATATTACTTTTCAGAGTACGTATTGTGGCTTGAGGAAGGGATGAGACTCATCCATTTTCATCCATGTGCCACAATTCGTCTTCTAAGCGAGGCGGTGATAGCGAACGTAAATGACAATCAATCATACACTGGAGAGGATCTATGGATGAAAGATCCAAGAACACCAAAGATACACAGAAAGGCATTATTTTGCAAGTCTATGTCACTAGAAAAGCCTTGAAGGAAGAGTACTGCTACCAACAGTAACACGTCATCTAAATATGGATGGGGCCACTAATATAGATTAGCAGTGACTAACTATTGTAGGGAATGGGTTTCATATAGCTTTGATGACGAGTAGCTACTGGCGTGAAGTTTTTTTCACAGTTGTGGTTAGATTTGATCTGTCAACCTCAGACAAGTACGTGGAGACTAACACTGGAGAGAAAAAATAAGGTGACTCGTCCGAGAACGATACTCTTCATACACGTAGGTGTAGTCCGTCATTATTGTTCACGTAAAAATTGGTGCTTAGGTCAAATGTGTGTGTATAATCTTCTTTAAAGGCGTCGTCAAGAAGGCTTTACTCGATAGTAATCAATATCTATTTTTTATTTTTTTTTATTATTTCCACTTGTTAGTATATATTCAACTGGCATCATAATTACAGAAGAAAGAATTATTTCCGGAGTTTGAATAAAATTGTTTTTTGATAGAATTATTTTATAACTTCTCTCTGAAAAAACCGTAAAACTTTGAAGTTTTGAAAATCTCGATTCCCCCCCCCTTTTTTTTTCTCATGCAAAACTAGTTAAAAAAAAACAACTAGACATTAAAAAGAGAAAATTATTATTGTACCTTTTTAGTAAAAACAAATTAATGTGCTATACATACATTAAACACAAGAGGAACTATCTTTTAAAATGTGTCAAAGGAGGAGTGGTCGATTGTTTACATTTTTATCACTTATTTTTTCATATTTTAAGGTTATTTTATCAATCAACAAATAAATGTTATACATTTTAGATTCAGAAAAATATGGGCTAATTTTTAGTAATAAAATTAAAAAATCTATTTTTTGAATGTGCATGATGTCTTGGTTCCCTTAAACGGCTTAAAATTTCCTCGAGTAAAATTGCCAGTAGTATTTCAAATTATATCAACTGGATTTCATTTCGTGATTTATTACTAGCGAGTGAAGGAAATAATACTTTAAACAATAGTTAAAATTACCCTTTACTTACACAGTATACTTTTCCATTAAAGACAAAGCAGCTACTTTGTGCTACAATCTATTCAAAATTTAAGCGAGAATTACAAGAAGGTTTGGAATATTGTCAGTGAAAGAACGCTTTGAGAATGAAAGAGAGAGAGAGAAATTATAAATGTGTAGCGTTCAACACAAATATTAGTTTCACAACTTGTTTTAAAACACGAATAAAATGCCAGGATTAATTGACACAGCACAACACACAATGCATTGATGTATCACATATCCTTAAATCATCTGTAAATCAAGGGCCTTGAAAGTGTGATATGCCAAACTGGTCCACCAATAGGATTTAGGAAGCCACTCAGTAGGAAATATGCAGAGTTAGGGAATAGAGATCAAGAATACAGATTTAGAGTTTTATTGTGTATTAATTATAAATCAGTTAAATACAGTTTTTAATCTAAATATAACTAGCATTAAATATAACTATTTCTACAACATAAATAAAAAATTAAAATCGGAAATATATTATGTATTTTTTAAACATATTTATTGAAACAAAAAGCAAACTTGATAAAAAAAAATAATAAATAAAAAAATAAGTATTATTTCAATAGAGCTAAATAAAATTTTGGAGCGACACGATGATCGGCGTGGATTTGTATATTTGTTACGAATCTCAATACACATATTCAAATTTCTGTAAGATTTATGAAATAAAATCATATTAGTATAAAGGGTGTCTTGAAACTTGACAAAAAGCGGACACAATGTGAAAGGTGATGTCATAGCCACTGGCGTAGCTAGCCCTGAGTGGGCCCCGTATCAAACTGTTTTTGGGGCCCTTTTTGGTGGGCTCTCACCATTTTACGATTTATTCTTGCCCATTTTGGGGCCCCTGAAGCTTGGAGGCATTGATACGGCAGTGGCTACGCCCCTTTTCATAGCAGTTCTGGGGAAAATAAAAAAATAAAAAATGAAAATAAAAAAAATTCCCCCTGAACTTGGCTAAGTGAAGAGGAGCCCATTTTTTAAAATGGGGAAAAGTGAAACCCTCCATCACATCATTAGCTACTGTGACCACAAATTTCCCAATTTTACGATGATTTTTTCACTAACGTCATCTTACATAGCCGGACTATTAGTCGCACTCACAAGTCGGACAAAACGGTTTGCTGATTTAGTTAAAATTAACCTTGTTTGTGGGAGTCGGGGTTTGATAAAAAGATGGAACCTAACCTTGACTCTCCATAAAAAGAAAACTATTGCGCAGACGTCCCCAGGCAAGTTTCTCAAAAGTTGGTCCATTTAGTTAAGATTCCATAATGGTACAACACTTGTTCTTCCTTATGCATAACAATATACAGATTTTTTTTTATTTGAAGAAAATCTTTTTAAAAACTCCTCTGTTGATACTTCCTATAGCATAATTAGGTATTGTAACCACATATTCCATAATTTCACAGCGATTTTTTCACTAACGTGGTCTTCCATAACTGTGCTATTAACCACAATCACAAATAGAGCAAAACCTTTGCTGGTTTTGTTATAAGTAACGTAGTTTGAGAAAATGATGACATACCTTACTTTGACGCTTCACAAAAAGAAAAATATTATATATTGCTCCAAGCAAGGTTTTCCAAAAGATGACCCGTTTAGTGATAATTCCAAAATGGTACAACACTTGCTACATTTCTATCCACAACAATCATTGCCATTTTGTTTTCTTTTACAAAATGACTTCATTCTAAAAAACCAAATCGTAAGTGTGTAACTCAAAACATGCAAGAAATTTAAAAATGAAACAAAAGATATATTTTTGTAATACTTAAACGAATTACATTTTTGAAGCATTCGATGATGATGTGCATAAGATCAGGAAAACAAATAAATAAAATTTATTTTTGTTGAATTTTCTTCTTAAGTTCCATGTGCGAAGTCGTCAAATACTGTGATATGCAGCCAATAGTGGTAAGCCATTCCTGTTCATGTGTAGAAAACCATTACTACATTTCGCGGCATCTTTTGATTTGGCAACGTTTTTCATGAGTATTAAGTATAATCTACACTAGTGGTCTTGAAACTGTGTTCCTGGGGTTCCACAAGGCATACCCAGGGGCTCTACAAGTGAATAAAAAATCAAAAAGAAAATTATAAATGTATATGCAAGATAAATGAATTGAATATATAATTGTATTTTGTAATATTTTTGAAGAATTTATTGTAAAGCAATAAAATAATATTAAAACGCGAGCCACGCGTGCGTTTTTATATAGACACTACCTACTAGATCGTGAATATTCTGTTGTTTACTCTTCCGGGTTCCCCGAAATCATTTGACACTCGTTAATTTGGCAGAACTAAATAGTGTTTTTATTGGGAATTGTACCTTTTTTATTTGGGGTACAAAACATCTATAATAATGGTGAAGGGGCAACTTACTGGCATATCAGCAGATTCGACATTAAAATCTAAATTTAAACAAGTACAGCTCCTAAATTTTAGGCTGCAAATTCATGCAAAATATACAGAATTTCTCATAAAGCTATAAGCATTTTAATGCCATTCTGAACAATTGAAGTGTAAAATATTTCTCAACGTGAATGGCCACAAAAACAAAATATAAAGACATGAAATGCGACTGCAGATAATTTCAATAGACCTAGATTTCAACAATTTGTGTAAAAAAATGCAAGCACATTCCCCTTTTAATAAATATAACACATGGGTATGTTGCACTTGGATCACAAATTAATATTATTAATGTGTAAGTATAGGTTATACTAAAATATTACATTACATTTTTTTTTAAATCGCAAATACAATACTTTTTTATAATTGTCTTTATATAAAGTACCTATAATATGTGTGTGTTGATTTCCTTTAAATGTTTTATGATGTAATCTTTTGAGTGTATATAGAGAATAGGGTTACCCCCAAACACTTACAGTTCTAAGGGTTCCATGAACCGAAAAAGCTTAAAGACCGCTGATCTACACTAGGGGTGGCCAACTTTTTTAACAAACAAAAAATATGAAAAAGTGAAAAAATGTTACTTATAGGCATATAGTATGAAATTTTTACACAAATAGCTCATTTTTTATGCAATTCTATGTATAGAAGTAGTGGACATTTAAAAATAGTACAATAAATAAGAGAGAAAATAAAACTTCGATTTTTTTATAGTTAATAAACTTTTTACGGGTTCAGAATCCATTAGGTTAGTTATAAAAAAGGAGTAACTCTAAGCAGTTAATTCGATATACTTATTAATTATTTATCATCTTAAAAATCATCGAACCTAACAATGGATGAATCTTGCAAAAATAGATATTAAAATTTTTTAAATCTATCATAACTTGGAACATTATTAATTTTAGTAGATAGTTCCTGCAATAATGTGAAATGGTTGAATCTTTCTATTCCAAAAGGATTTAGATGTCCTATAATATCAGTAGGAAAAGCTAAGTACAAAAACCAATTTTCATTCTAGAGTAGCAAGCACTCATATAGGGCAGTTCATTATTTTCTTCCCGATATTTTTAAAAAAAACCTCCCTATAACACTCTAAAATATCACGTTTCCCTTTGCAAAGCCATCACTTTTAACAATGAAGGAACATTCTCTACATCAGGGGTATCCAACATGTAGCCCGCCAGGACGTAAGTTGCGGCCCACTGACTCTTTTTAAAATTTTTTAAATATCCAGGTTTCTTAAGTTTTTTCATTTGGAAATTTATTTGAGGGGTATATTTGCCTGTTATCTGTTCTTGGTTTAAAACAAATTAGATTAACAATATTTTTTTAATATTTTATCAAACGTTTTCATTTGATTTTATTATATAATAAATTACTTTTTTTTATTAAATTCTCAAATGCATTATGGATATTTTTTACTATGGGTAGTACACGATTCTTCGTGTGTGTGCGAATTTTCTTTCTCTTTCTCCTTATCTGTTTGGTGTGTTCAATCAGCAAGGGATAGTCAGAGATGTTTTTTAAAGTTTAAAAAAATATTTAGGACGATTAAGGTATCCGACTATTTGCGACAACTTTTTTTGAAAAAATGGAGATATTGGAATTTTTTTTGTGATTTTTAGATTTATTAATATATTTTAAGGAAAAAATCCTAAAATTGAAAACAGAAAAAAAAATTATTATTATTAAAATGGGAAAAAACTGGTGAAAATGTACAAAAAATTACATAAATGGGGCCCTCTCTGTGCAAAAATTTTATGAACAAATTCTCAATTTTTCAATTTTGATGTGTTACTTTGTTATTCATGTTTTAAATTACCTTCAAGGTAAGAGATATTTTGATTTTTACAAAAACTAGAGCACTTTATCTTAATGATTATATGAAATTGCTTAAAAGAATAGTGATTATATTCACATAAAAGACTGTGAATTTTGTAACAAAACAGTGATTGATAAATATGAAGGTCAAAACACTTCTATTGTTATACAGAACGTACACAAAAAATTTCATGAAATTATTTTCAAAACTTTTTGAGCAATCACCGTCCCCTTTGAGCTTTTCGAAAAAGAACACATTTCGAGTAAAACGTATTTTAAAGTTTGACATCTTGTATAAAGTTATGGCATCTGCTTTTACTAAAACACTTGTAGTTTTTGTTCTAGTGAATGAAAAATAAAAAAATTGGTATTTTTATTAAGGGGGTCCGGCACTTTTCCATAGGAGCCCATGTTAAATTAGTAAGTTTATGTACCTTTTTCTCAGAAACTTTTAGCTAATAATAAATGAAATTTTCACAGTAGGTTATATGTACTTTTAATAAGACTTTAATGGAGGGTTTTGTTTTTTTTTGTTAAAAATTAAAATAGTTATGAAGTTTTTAAAAAATACCAATTTTTTTTTTTATAAAATTTAGTTTAAAAATACATTATCTAAAACAGTTCGCTACATATATTTTATTCCTTCCATTAAAATATGTAAACATGTTGAAAGTATGCCCACTGAAAATTTGAGGATCCTAAATTAATCAGTTTTTGGTACATAAAGGGAAAAATATTGCATTTTGAGAAAACAGGCTTTAAAGTAACAATTTGTAATTTGTCAATGAGAGTGGCTTCCTTTTAAAAAATAAATAAAAATATTTTTAATTATCGTATTTCTACATATCGTATATCATTTTAAGCAGAAATGTTTGAACTTTTAAAAAATGTACAAAAGTCAAAATCGATAATTTTTCAAAAATTCATGTGCTGGACCCTCTTAAGATAATAAGATGGCCTATGAAATAAAATCATAAGAAAAATTTGTCAATTTTTGAAAAAAACATGATTTTAGGGTAGTCTGATAGCTTAAGATAAAGGGCAGTGTATACTTAATTATTTGCGAATTAAAGCACAATCAAATTTCATTACAATGAGTAAAGAAAAATCATTTCAAAAGGAACGCCGTAATTTTCAAGAAAATGGCAGCTGTAATATTTTTTGTGTTCAAAAAATAAGATTAAAATATGACAGATATCTAAAAACTATTTCAATTGCTAAGGAATATATTCTTAAGACTACACAGTACCCTAAAAATTTCATTTTTACCGAAATTTTTTTTTTTTTTTTTTTGCATTTTCTAGTAGCTCGTATCATGCTTGCCACCAAATTTCAGATCCGTTAACAAATTAGTTTTTAAGATATTTTTGAAGTTTTATGAGCTATGGTTTTGGTTTCGGTTTCAATTTAAAGCATTTTTCCACTTTTAAATTGAATTAATTAAAAATATTTTTGAGCTTTTAGTTTGAAATGGTTATTAATTCCAATTTTCATTACTGAAATCATTTCTGCTTGATTATATTTTGAGTTTTTTGTTCTCATAATTAATTAATTAAGATTAATTTCATGGCCAATTTTTGCTTTAAAAATAGTTTATATGATTTAAAAACTTTACCATTAATTTTTTCCTGTAGAGAAAATGCCATGTCAAATGCGTTCTCAGGTTGCAATGAGAAACAATATTTCGAAAAGATGGAATAATACTGAAAATGATGTATCTAAAAATCAGTCCTCTACTGATACTGCAATTAGACTTTCGAATACAAGTATTCTGAATTCAAATGTTGCAGATATAACTGAATATTTCCTTGATCTATCAAACTACATTTTACTAAACATATTGTAGTACTATATTTTAGTATTTTAAAGTCGTACGCGCGACAAGCGCTAAAACTTCCTAAACTGCCCCAATTTAAAACTGAAAAAAATTAAATTTTTATGAGCAAACATGGTTATTTTTTGCTTAAGTTAGTATCATTATTATTTTTACATAAATGCTTTGTGTTTCAAAACTTTTGTGAAAATATTAGGTTAAGATAAAGCTGAAAAAACTGACGTCTTAACAAATGCTATCAATATTATGCAAAAATATATTTTGAATTAAAAATATTATTTTCAATCATATTTAATTAAAAAAATGTTTTAATGCAGGACATATATTGGAAAATAACATATTAAAAAATTAGAGCTTTACGGGCATTATAAGTTTTTGTTTTATGACTTAACAAACTTTAAATACGTTTTTCTCAGATTTCAAATTTTGAAAAGGTATAAGTGTTTTCTAATCCTTAAGGCTTTTTTCTTGTTCAAGATAGTCTTGAATTTTTTTTGTATGTACTCCCAAACGTATGTTCTATAAAAGTTAGTATGAATTTAGGGCTGAAATCTCTTGTTATTTTTCTAAAAAATGCTAAAGTTGATATTTTAAAAATTTTCGTGTTTTTTCCAGGTTTTTCTAGAAAAATAATTATTAAAAATCAACAAGGGAATAGATTTTCAAATCCATACTAACTTTTTTTTGCAATATCCTAAGAAAAAAAAACATTAATAACTTAAAATAACTAAAAAATTTTAAAAATTAAGTATTTTATAAAAGTTTGTGTGTGAAAAACTTCAAAAATTCCTAATTTTTTAAAATTGTGAAATAATGGCTGGTCAAACTGACTTTTTACTTACAGAATCAGCTTAATAATATAATCTAATTATAAAACATCAATTATTTTTACTGTAACTGTCTCCAAAAATTTTTTTTGAAAAAGGGTACGGTGTAGCCTTAAAAGGCACTATGACACAAATCATGAAACAAACTATGACGAATACTTAGCAAAACTTTGTGAAGATAAATTGTCCGAATTGAGATCAATTCTTCAAAAACAGTAAAGCACACTCAATAAATTTGTTGAAGACTATACAGCTGCCGTAAAAAAGTTATATATTATTACATTTAATCACACACAAGCAGATGGAAATCATTTACTGAAAGGTAATTTATTAGTTAATGTTTATTTAAAACAGCGGAAGTATTATGTCCAACACAAAAAAAGCAAAATTAAAAATGTAAGTTTAAGTCGAAATATTGTTGGTAGCAGAGCTGATGAAATACCCGAGAATTTGTTGAAATGTCTTAGTAGTTGCTTTCTTATATTCTCAATTTACCCTCAGTTTCAAAACAATTGGTAGCGGAATTTTTCATAGTTTGTTAATTTATACTAGGGGTAGCCAACTCGCGGCCCACTTTGAATAATTTTGAGGCCAGCAAGATTCATTTCAACTTTACAAAATGCGACTATTTAGTACAATATTTTTGTTTTTAGAGTTTTTTTTAAACAAATAAGTCCCATGACTGTTTCTATTTTATCGCGTTGCTTCCGTTACTGCGAATCCGTCTTTTTTTAAATTGAAGTTTAATAAACATAAATCGTGCTGAAGCTTAATGGACGAAAACCTGCAACATCAATTACGATACGCAAATGCATGCATTGACATCGAATTGTAAAAACTAAGTGAGATAGTTGAGAAACACATATAATTACTAATTAAATAAATTAAACATTATTTAATCATTGCATTACTATTATTATAGAAGTATTATCTAAGTTTGTATATATATGAAAACCAACGAAAAAACAATAATAATATACCAATCTGTTTTAAATTTTCACTCCAATAAATGTTTGTGCGTAATGAATTCAAATCTAATATGAAGATATATATCTTGATATGAACCCTCGGGATTATAATGTTTTTCCGAAGCGGCCCACGCGGTCTTTTGGGTTGGCCACCCCTGGCCTGTATGGTGCCACGCTAAAAGGTGATACCAGATCCTGGGGAATGTACTGGGTCTGCAAAGTTAAAATACCGATGCGCAGCCCATTAGAAGAAATATATATATATATATATATATATATATACTAGCTGGTATACCCGTTCTTCGCACGGGTGAACTGAAAAATTAAAAATACAGATTGAAGGATAAAGAAGTTTTTAATGAGTTAAATTTACGTGAATTGTTAATTAAACAAAAAAAGCTTTTTGCATATCTCAGCTGAACAAAAAAAGAAAGAAAAAAAAACTCCTTTGTTAAATTTTAAGTCTGTAGATCTAATAGCTGATAAAAAGGATTTTTGTTGTTGTTTATAGCTCCCCGTAACTCTCTTGAGGATCGATTTTTGAAAATACCTTCCTAGCTGAACTCTGATCAGCAAAAGTAACACATTGTTAAAAGTTTTGTGTAACGAACGCTTAAAATAGTGTAAGTAATTTATATATCTGAAAGTGTAATACATTAATGTTACTTTCTGCTGTATTTATTTTATGTTAAAATTGTAATATTCGCGAGCAACGCCGTTTCTTAAATTATAATGGCGATTCAATGAAAAACATAGCGAAATGTTGACGATAGAGTCAAGTTGGCAAATGTCTAGCTACTTTCATAGCTCGAGCTTTATTAGAGCTTTGAAAGACCCGCCGTGTAGGGAAACGATACACTCTAACCCTTTATCTACCGCATTATGATTTACTGCAGTCTTTTTTCAAGCAGTTTTTTTGTTTTTTTTGGATCTCTACATTGAAAATTAAGGGATATACATAAACAAAATACTCAGCTTTGGGAAATTTAATCCGTTAGAGCTAATTAATTAATTAAAGATGTTCCACTGTAAAATTAATTATATACACCGTTCACTTAAAATAAATAATCAAATCGTTTTCTAAGGTCTTCATTAACATACAAAAAACATAAGATATTTAAATTTTGACATTAACTATTTTTTCTGGGGGAAAAATGATAATCTTTGCAATCAGCTGAAAACGCAATTTCTGCTACAAAACTATTCGCCTTCTCCGCTAAAATACTCGTCATAAAACCCGTGCTGCCATATATCTTGGAAGAGTGGATTTCAAAGAATATTCCTGCTAAGTATTGTCAGAATATTCGTAAAATTGGTTATTCTATGTTATATTAAAAGTACCATCGGTAGATAAAAGGTTAAATCTTTCGAGAACTTAAACGTCCTCCCGTTGGTGTGGTATGGTAGTTAGGAGAGGGGGGTGCCAGTTCAGGTGTCGTCCACGTCCCTTGACCATGGTTCAAAATTACAATAAAATCCAGCGTATAACGCGCACTTTTAATTCAAAAAATTACATCGAAGTTTGAGGGTGAGCGTTATACGCCGGGTATAAAAGTTATGGCTTCAAAAACAAAAAACAAAAATGTATATAAAAAAAAAATTTAGACTTCTTCAAAGATCGGAATACTGTTTATTTACTAAAAGGGTTGTTCTTCTAGAAATACACTATTTTTTCAAAATCCTTGGATAATATCTTGAGCAAATGGCTTTAAAATATAACAGCATTGCTGAGGTACATTGCAGGTTCTGTGACGTCTTCGATTGGGGTGAACCCCACCCCTCTATTCATCTGAAGTTTTATGGCCCCAAACAGACGTTGGGTGACAAGAGCAGGTGGCCATGGGGTCATTGTTTGTTGTCTGGCCTCGGACAAGCGCAGACATCGGGTCTGGAATTTACAATGGCTAAAGAATGCCGGTGCCTAAAGAGTAGGGCTATGAGGCCCAGGTGGTGAGATGAATGGAAGTTTCAGAAGTTGGATGAGAATTATGGCGCCCTTGGATTCCAGACAGACGAGGAATGTGTTTGTGTTTGCCGCGCAAATGGGAGACGAATGTTGCCCGGGGACGAGGGCAGACCTTTTTTTTTGGCCTGCCAATGAGGAAGACGAGGGGCGTGTGGTGGAACCGCCCCTGGTGTTTAAAAGGGGTTGATTTTGAGGAGAAGGGGACAGAGAGAGAAAGGACTTGGACGGAGAGGAAGAAACTTGGGGAAAGCCCTGGATGGAAACAGAGGGATAGAGCCCTGGAGTGAGACGGACGGAGCCCTGGATGGAAATAGAGAACCATGGAGTAAACTGGAGAGGAGCCCGGAAAAGCAAGGGATTGTCGAGTGCCTTTCGGAATAAGGATTGACCTCCAGTGAAAAAGACTGTCCGCCCGGCTTGGCATATTTATTGGACTTCTTAGTAACATATCAAACTATTAAATACTGTTTTAATCTTAAAATGAGGCTGTGACAAATTTTCTTGTTTTCTAACTACTGACGACGTTACAGTTCCTTCATAAAAAAGGGGTTGCGCGTTATATGGTGAATATACCTCAAAATTAAAAAGTGCAGCTTGAAAGTACAGATGCGCGTTATACACCGGTGCGCGTTATACGCCGGATTTTACGGTACGTGGTCCGTCGCCAAAACCCCTCATGTAGCTGAACAGTGAGACGTTAATATTCACTCACTCACTTCAAAAAATACAACACAGTAATTATTATTATTTTTATACTTAAAAAATGCTATATCTGCCTATTTAATTAAAGTTATAGCATTAGAATTAACTACTAACCACAAACAAATTATGAAAATTTGTCCAAATGATGTAGTGTGAAAGACAAAGTTTATTTACTTTAAGTACCAGAAGCGATAAAAGTATTTATTTTGATATAAGGATCAATTTCTTATGGTTCACACATGAAAAAAGTCAATAGCGGCTATCTAAAGAGAGATTTAAGGTGTCCGACAACGTTCGGAACCGTGATTTTGAAAAAGCGCATAAATGGATAATTTTCATATTTGGTGTCACTTAGATTAAAATACATGTATACAATTGTTTTAAGGACATTTTGACAAAAAAGTATTTAAATACAATATTTTGGCAAAAAATTAACTTAGAATGATTCTTTTTCAACATGTTCTCCTTTTGTGAAAAATGCCTCATTATAATAATATTTTGCCTGTATATAGCTCAGACCTCTCTACAAAGGCTCAACTAGAATTTTTGAAATATAAAACTTAGAAGTGGGTTTATCTATATTTTACGACAACAGAGGGGAGCAATTTTAAGAAAAAAACGCCGATAATTATTTTAATGGGTTGTAACTCTGAAAATAATGTGAATTTTTCAAAAATCATAGTTAAGCCTCTGTAAAGAGGTATGAACTTTATACAGGCAAAATATTATTATAATAGAAGCATTTTTCACAAAAGGAGAACATTTTGAAAAAAGATTATTTTAAGTTAATTTTTTTCCAAAATATTGTATTTAAATAATTTTTTTGTCAAAATGTCATAAAAACAATTTTATACATGTAGTCTAATATAAGTGACACTAAATATCATGAAAATTATCCATTTATGCACTTTTTTAAAATCACTGTTCCGAACGTAGTCGGATACCTTAAAACAACCTGTCCCTTCAAAACTTAGTTTTATTCTGAAATAAAAAAATAAAAAAAATACGGATTACACTGATCACAGGAATTAATTAGAAGTCAGCGCCTTGCGTAGACAAAACAAAAAAGTGTTTCTTCACAAATAAAAGATAGATATATGCAGAAACGGGCTTTTTTGCAGCGCACGCCAGAATTGCTTGCAAATGGCAGAATTTTTTCCTACTTACTTGACAAATATCGTTATATTTTGGACACTTCACACAATATCTTTATAAATTATAGCCTATGCTATAAATTATAAGCCTATGAGTTATTCTGATGTATAAGCTATATTACTGAAAAATTTCATTAAAATTCATTCAGTTATTTTTGCGTGAAAGACGGCCAAACATCCTCACAAACTTTCGCGTTTATAATATATATATATATATATAATTTCATCTGAATAACCTATCCCCAAACAAGGAATTGTTTCTTAAACTTCTGACTGGTATAGAAAAATGAATACTGTTTAAAGTATCAACGCAGTCGATAATATTATTGCTGAATTAATAATAATATATAAAGAAAGAACACACAAGAAAGATCTCGTTGTGATTTTAAACCCGAAACATCAAAACTTTGTGTAAATTAGATGAGGATAAATCCTGTGAATAAAAATTATTTTTTCTATAAAAAAAATTAACTCCTGAATCTATTTCGTACCTTTTCAAGAATTTCGATTTTATTTTTGTAATAGGGGTTCCAAATAAGACTATAATATTCAAGATTCGAACGGGCAAGAGCAAAATAGAAAACTTTCAAAGCAAGCTCATAAAAAAAATGCTCTAGTTTTTTTT
>BMAV01013388.1:175920-208396 GCA_019973955.1 Trichonephila inaurata madagascariensis
CAATACCAATAAATACTAATATTTAATTATAACAACATTTAAACAAAATTATCTACATTTTACAAAAATCACAATTATAAGTGAAATTTTAGCAATATTTTTGAAAAACTTTAAAACAATTAGAGAAAAAAGTAAAAAACTTATATTAGTAAAAGTATTACTAAAACTAAGTAGATACATTTATCTAGAAAATGTACTAAAATTTTAATACTTTATTAAAATTTGAAAATTGTAGAGCTGATTGAGTAAACATTATAAGAAATGTGACATTCTTTATGAGACCATTACTTAAATAACAGGCCATAACTTAAAAAATATTCATACTATAAGAAATATTTCAGTACGTTCCCTAGAAAATAATACAAACACCAGGTTCAAGAAGTGTTATAGAAGTACATTTATAATATTTTGAGTTATATCAGACTGGCCATGATAGATTTTGAACAATTTAAATCTTTTTTGGTAGATCAAAGATCCTCTTCCGAATTGATTGTGACTTGATCTCTAGGTACCGTAGAAACAAAACAAAGTATGTTTTGTAAACCAAAAGGTCCTTCTATTCCATAAAATAAAAAACAAAAATATCTGTTTTGACCAAATTTGGTCATTTTCAACGTGTTTGGATACCTTTAAAAACCAAGGCATGAATACGTTGTGTAAATTACGTTTGTCTATGGAAACAACCTTCCCTGCTATTTCTTCTACGTAAAGATGCATTCCGAATTTTCTACGGCGCCCAAGGTAGGAGGAGGATGAAAATGATCAGAAGATGTTCAACCCCTACCTTGTGCGCCGTTCTCAAGTATCCAGATCCAGGGCTCGATCGATATTCAGCCTCCCACGTGCCTATTTTGGGAATTGCGACAGAATTCGGATGAATTTCGCCAACGAACTAGAACAGAAGGCGCATATAGCAACAAGGTCCGGATATAGAATCGATTCAAAAGTTTAAAAATGTTCCTTCAAATGACTTTAAAAGCATTAAAACTGACCGAAAATGCTTTAAAATTGCTGAAATGTATATTTTAAGTTGAAAGAATTAATGGATAGTAGCAGTTTTAAATTAAAATACACCGCATAGCAACAGGTCAAAATATTCGTGGAATCACTTTTGAAACACGACTAATAGATCAATAGGAAGAAGCCTGAGTTTGATTTGATTTGTTGTTCGCGAGTAATAAAATATACTTTAGAAGCTCTAAAAATAATAGAAATAACTTAAATATTTTCTTAAAAATCGAAAAATAATTTTTAAAAAATATATTATAACTTTTAGAAAAAGAAAATTTTAATGAAAAGTTGGCTCAAAATGGCCAAAAAATCATTAAATAAATTCTGAATTCTTTTTAATTTTGAAGCCATAAAAAGATTCGTAAAAAAATTAGTAATATCTACAATACATTACTTAAAAGATGTTAAATATCTACAAATATTGATTTTAGTTTATAGTAAGAACCAGCTCAATAACATGAAAAGTACTTAAAAATTTGTAGGAAGGAAATTAATTTTTTTTTTTTGGCTTATTAATTCTTATTTATTACAATACTAATCAATATGTGATTGCAGATATTATTATATTTTACCATCATTTAACCGCACACATTTAATTCCTAATTATTTAAACTTATGAATTTATGTGCCATAAAATCCCAATAATATATACACTCCATTTTTACTGCAGAAAAACCTTAAAAATATTATAAAGGGGCATAACCAAGGTTAGAGACAAATTTCTTTAATACTGGTTAAGTGTAATAATGTGTAACCCAAGGATGGCTAACTTTTTTGGGAATCTATCTGATAAAGAAAAATTGTGCGTGCCACTTCCAACTTTTCTAACAAATAAAATAATATGAAAAGGTGAAAAAATGTTACTTATAGGCTTATTATGGAATTTTTACTCAAATAGCTCATTTTTATGCGTCTCGTAGTGGAGATTTAAAAATATAATAAATAAGACAAAAGTACAAGCTAAGGTTTTATTATTAATAAACATTTTACAGGTTGAATCAGTTTGTTTAGGTATAAAAAAAATTATAAAATTAGTAACTTGAAACATTAAATTCTAAATAATTATTAAACAATCAGTATTTTTTTATTGGTCTATTTATTGTTTTCTCTTTCAGATATAATTACAATTGTTATTCGAATAAGTATAATTTATAATATATTATTCTTTCAGTTACTAAATTTTAGTTTTTTTTTATTTGGCAACGGGATTTTTACTTAGAATTCTGGTTTGACGAAGCAAGGCTTTTCTGAAATAAATTGCTTAACTTTATCTGTCTAAAACTTTTTATGCACACAAAGAGTTTCTTTGCTTCATAAGTTTTTGTATATTAATTGGATATCAGTATACTGCGGTCTTTTTTGTCTAATAATTTTGAAGTCTACTTAAAATTATTTAAAACATAAATTAATAATTTGTGTGTGTATATGTGTGACCTCATAATTTTTTTCTTTTTTTTTTTCTTTCATCTCGGTTGTTATCGAAAGTGCAGAAATAAGCAACTTTTTTCAAAATTGGATGACTCCTGAAAATAATTTAATAACTTTCATAAAAATAATTTAAAATCTTTAATAATTTAATAATCACTCAAATATATATACACTGCTCAGTTTTGAATACAGGTTTATAACAAGCTGTCACAATAAACTCTGCACTATTTATAATAAATAAATAAATGTTTACACTCAATTGACACAGAATTTTAACTTTGAAAGCTCTCGATATTTCCAAGAAAAGCTTTAAAAACAATTTTTCACTGGTAAGAAATTGTTACTTTCTTTTAACAGAATTCTGTGATGTCGCGTGACAAAATATGATTTTAGGAATTGAAGCATTTAACTGATTTCATGTAACATAAAAGCACACACTCTTTTGAGTTACTTAAATATGACTCATTCGATCAACACACTTTTTCCATAGTAATAAGGAATAGAGAGAGAGTGTAACCTACCCAAAAGATCATCTTTACTAGTCTCCTCATCTTTCTTATTCTGCAACAGTAAGCTCCGCAACATAACTAAAAACTAACGTCCTTTCGTGAAGGACTGCTTCTAGTGTACTTTGTTTACTCTTTTGACAAAACTAATATTTCCTAGCGCGTCTTCTTCCCCCGACCCCAAATGGGGCCTCTTTTACCTTAAGAATGATAGGATTCGGTCACGGCCATCCGGTTTGGTAAAATATACAACCTCGATTAAGTGTTGGAGGGTTTCTCGCAAGCCCTCCCTCTTTGTTTAGTGCAATGGCTTACATTACAAGAGAAAGGACTGACACATCATCGCGCAAAAAGTTAATGTCTGGGTTAAAATAATCAATTAAAGGGGACTAAACATCAATGAGTAACATGTTAGGATTGATATAATACTGATTAGCAACTTGGATATATCTTTCATTTGAATCATAAAAATTAATAAATTCTAATATGTCATTTATAAATTGAGATGAAATTATTATTATGTCTTCCCGTTTAAATACTTTTTTGTATCAGCAGTTCAACTTCTGTTAAAGAAGCCAACTTTATTACAAAAATTAAATTATGCTTAATAATTAAAAGTGTGAATTCATCAAAATAATAATAATATATTCTAAATAAGCATAAATATAGAAGCAGAACCAGAAAGAAATAGGTAAGAAATAACTTTTACTCATCCACAATGAATTGAAATTAAATATTTAACTTTTCTTCGAAAGGAGAATGTTTTAGCTTAAAAATCTGCGAATGAATTAATAAATTTGAGTGAATTTTTTTACGGCAGGCTATAAAGCAACACGACAGCTATTGGTAACGAACTTCGTATTTTCGAGCCATGGTCAAGTGACGAGGACGGCACCTGAGATGGCAACCCCCTCTCCGAACTTCCACATCAGGTTAATGGAAGGACTTTGAACCTAGACAGATTGAACGTGCATCAGCTCCTCTACACGGTGGTTCTTCAGTGGTACAAGGCCCAAAACCATGATATGCCGGTTATGAGTCCGTGACCATGAGCCCTAGGCTACTGCAGCCTGTAATAATAAATAAAAAAGAGGCTTTTCTTTTCATTTCTTTTTGCATTTTAAAATAATCGCTATAAAACTATTTTACCTTTTTTATTAAATATATTTTAAATCCCTCAAACATTAAAATATTACTAAATTTTTATAAAGAAAAAATATATAACTATTAGACGAAATATGGGCGTTCGGGCATGCATATATATGTGTATGTGTGTGTTTAAAGGAAGGACAACGAAATTCATTACAAATAAAAAAGTTAGAAGAATGTTTCATATTAGACACAGAAGGAATAATTATCCGTACAATCATCTCAAAAAACGGTACGCATCTTTGAAATTCATGAAAAGTACCTACTTTGAAAATTTATTGCATCATATATTCATATCCCAACTATTTCATTTTCATTATTTATATGAAGAAGCACTCAATTGTCTAATCTCATATCATTTGTTTCTTTAATCGACGTTCCACCTAGAGGTAATACGAGGGCTATTGCATAGTTTCGAGATAATAGCTAAATGGAAATCCTCTTTATGTAAGGTTTTTGGAGCTTATTCTTCAATTCAGAACATTTTTTTTTCTTAAGATATTTCTTTCATCTCACACAAATTTATCTTCATTAAAAGGGTATTGAGTAAAATGAACTAAATGGGACTTTTCAGATATAAAGAAAATTCTGCATAAATTGAAAATACTCTAAGAAGATAGCTTCAGGAAAAATTATTATCAATTAATTCTTCCTTTTGATTATTTTCTCGGTTTCGTTCCTCAGTTTGGCTCCAAGTTTTTTGTGTGATAGCTGATTATCAACTTTTGGAGACATCCTACAGACAAAAAAAAATAATAATAAATTGAATTTAGATTAATTGCTTGTTTATTAATATCTCACTGAGAAGCTACATGAGTGACAAACCTCGTAATTTTGAGCCATTACCTAATGACGTCTGAACTGTGGTACAATACTCTCCAAACTTCCACACCCCGACAATGTGATAGCTTAAAACAGAGCTTCCATTGCTCCACTACCACAGGCGTAGATAGTCCTGTATCAAACTTTGGAAATTAAATACGATTCCATAAATAAAACACTTATTTGAAAAGAATTCTACGTATTCAAAAACTTGATTACTTAAGAATTGTTTAATAGGTACTTCTCTTTCAGCAAATGATTGTAGTGTTTCCTCTCCTCACCCCTATATTCACACATGTTGGATTGATTCCAACTTATTTGAAATTAGATGGCGTGAGTAAATATTAACGTCGCACTCTTCAGCTACACGAGAGGCGTCATTTTAAAGCATCATCAAGTGAGCTGGTCTCCACACCAACGGGAGGACGTTTGAGATTCAACGTGCGGGTCTTCAGTGGCTCGAGCTCATGATATACGAGTCCGTGACCTTGAAAACTAGGCGACACCATATTTTGAGAAATAACAGATTTCAATTCCTTTTGGAATTTTTTCGTTGCTTCAAATAATTTACTTCATTTTTTTTTCTTCTATTTTAAAATTTTTCTTTCTTCCAACACAAAGCGATAATTGTGTAAAAAAAATATTTCATCAGATACAATGAGCAATTAGATATAAAGAAAACTATCTGTGTTTAACATTAAATTGCTCAGACATTTGACAACAGTTACTAGAAATCTAAAGTGAATCAAGACATTATTAAGAAAATTGAAAAATTTTCCAGGAAAAATTATTAAATATTGCGTATTATCATGGAAAAATAAATGATCGCATAGCCGATTTAACATTTAAATAATATCGCCTTCGGATTGGATATTATTTCAACGGAGAAAGTTCTATAGGTGCTAATTAGTTTTTGCCAGCTTCCTAATAGCCACACATTTCATAAGTATATTTATAATTAAGCCATACGTTATAAGCAAGTAATATAAAAAAATTAAGTCAATTCCTACTTAGGTCAACAAAGAAACATTTTATTTTAGTTACTTTTTATCAAATAATTACAATTAATATAAATATGTATGTACATATGACAGAATCATAATATTAAGTAGCAATAATTTTTTTTATTAATCATCATTAAAATATCGTATTGTAATCCAAAACAATCGTGTATAGAACCTTTCAGTTCAACTGAATGCTTTAACCCCTTTTGTGACGGGCAGTGCAAATATGCATTCTTCACGGAGGCATCTCATGGCCGGGCGTTGCAAATGTGACTTTTCAGCTGGAATGTTTTTTAATGACCCCTAGATGGCACCCTATGTCCATTATATTGAAATCGAACGTAGCTAGAGTAACCTGATCTTCAGTTAGTTTATATTCTGCCTGTGGATTTGATATTTTGCACACCAGCTGAGTAGGGGTGAGGGGGTAATCGAAATGTAAACAAAGAGCTCGTAAAATTTCCACTTGATATAAAACATTCGCGTTTCTAATAACTCTCCCACTGCTTTTTTATTTTCTTTTACTTAACAGTGTGGAGTGTTTTAGAGTTTTAGCGTCAGTTCTGTTACAGTTTTTGTTGCTTTCGGGTATATTTCGCGTACTTTTCTTATTTCAAAAACCTTGACTTCAGATTATTATTTGATTGTTTTGAAGGCATTTTCCTAACCTTAATATGAACAAAAAGGGTGAAAAAAGCCAAAGTGTAGTCACAAACCGTGTGTAAATAAAAAAAAAAAAAAAAAACCGTAACAAACATTTTATGCTTGCAAATCAAACAATATAGGACTTAGCGTTTCTCCATGCTTCGAGATCTTCCACACTCAGTCTTCATTTTAATTTTGCTATTCGTTTTTTTAAATATTCTTCGTCATAATTTTTTTATTAATTTAAAAGTTTATTAATATGCTTCGTAATTGAAAATTTTGGAAAAATTGAATAGCGTTTACAAAATTTATTTCCCAATGTAAGTGATATTTTTTTTTTATATAATTTTATATAAATTAAAGGAAAAACGTTATTACATTCTAGTTTTAATGTAACAGACAACTTATGTAGTAATCTAAAGGAGTAACAAAAATTTCGACGTTAGGACTGAAATTTTATTATTTATGCATTTTTGTCTTGTTAGCCTTAGCGACAAAAACGCCCCATCCTGAACAGGTTGCCTGAGAAAAAAATATATTTAAAAAGTTTTGACCCAAGTCGCTTCTATTCACAAACAGGAAGCACGATTCTGCCTTTTGAATAACAAAGAATGTAATGAGTAGTTAACTTTGAGTAAACAAGTGAATAAAAACCCCACTCCAATGTCCTTGCAAAGGAAAAATAAATAAATAAAAAGAATTTTGAAAAGCAGAATTTTTTATGCAAGATAAGTCTAGTAGTACAGATTTTTTGAACACAATCAACCAGTAAGATTTTGCCAATTTCAAGGTACTGTTCCACTGAACACGTTCACATCAACAAAGAAGTAATGATAAGCTTCATGAGATTTTTTCCCACAATCCATTCAAGTAAGCAAATAGCCCCTTTTTTTTAAAAAATGGCTTGTCTGAGTCTGGAATGAAATGTAGGATCTGGGATGAAAATAGGGTCTAAAAGACAGAGGTCATGGCTGGATCTCCAACGCCATCAACCAACCGAAAAGATTTTTCTTAGTTCCAAATAGCCGAACTGGAAGGAGAGACAAAACACAAAATTTTGGTATTTTTCGTTCGCTAGCTTTTCACAGTTGAACCGTGACGCCTTTTAACTCATTGAAGAGAACTTAAAAGACAGAAAATTTGAAAATGAAAATATGCTGTTATATAATCTCAAATCTACTAAAATAAACAATGAAATTTTGTTGTGTAAAATTCGTAGAAGTGCAATGGGAGAATATCAATTTTCCGAAAAAATAAAAAAATTTTAATTTATAATTAAAAATTGTCGAGTGAGTTTTTTTTTATGTTACCCCCCCCCCCTCCGAACTTCTACACCACGTCAATTAGAGACCAGTGATTCTCCACCACTGTGTGCCACCAAATTCTTGAAGTGGGCCGTCAATTTTTTTCAATACTGTGAGGGAAAAAAAAATCCGGAACCGAATCATTGGGTCGTTTTTTATATGTGTATAAAAATTAACCATCCATGAAACTGTTAGTAACAACACTAGAGGAGAAAGAGTTATTCATTACTTCCCAAATTTAGATAGAAAAAAATTGGATTCTGCTCGTAATCCATTTGTGATAATGGATACATTTGTGTAGGAATTAACTTTGAATGAAGAGTAAGAACTCATTTCGCTGTACAGCAATCGAGATTTCATTTCAAAACATTCAGAAGAGTCAGTTCATTCATTTTGGATTAAAATTAGAGGCGATTATTCCATAAAAAGCTTTATATTTTCCTGCATTTTATTTGTGTGAATTCGAATCTTCAGCATTAAGAAATATAAAAACGAAAAAAGAAGATCGAGACTTTTAAATATAGATGACAAAATGAGAGTGGCATTATCATTTTTAAATGAAATTATCCAAAAAATTTCCAACCTCAAATTTCGCATTCAATGTATTTTTCGTAATTATAATCACCCATAAAACATTTTGTTGTCTTTGTCGTACATATTATTTTATTTAGTATTCAAAATTATTATCATGAACTCTTTTACATATAATGTATTATAGATAAGTAAAATTCGTTTCAACTAATTTTATTGAAAGTGCGCCACCAAATTTTGAAATTGTTAAAAGTGTACCTCCACTAAAAAAGGTTGAGAATAACTATGTCCTTCCTAGACATATATAACGTGCAACAACCCCTCTACATGGCGAGTCTTCAGTGGCACTAGGTTCTGAACTCATAACACGCCGGTCACACGAGTCCTAACTACTAAGGCTATGGCTTCCAGGTATAATCTGCAACGAAAAATGATAGGTTTTGTGATATTCCAGATGATGTGGACTTCTCACATGAATAGATCGAACCAGAGGCGGATTAAGCTAGTTGGGGCGGTAAAAGGTTTGAGGCCCATGGGCTGAAAAGTCGAAAAACTGAAAGAGCGAAAAGATTCGCTGACCTTAAATTCTCAAAATAAAATGTATTGCTAATAAAAATATTAACGGCTCAAAAAAATTTGTAATTTTATTTTTAAAAACTCTACTTAAAAGCTTACAATTTTGCTACATAACTTTATGTCTTGATTTCTCTTTGGCAAATTCATCGATTATTTTTGCAGTATCTATTTGGTTCAAAACATTTTGATCTATATATAATATTGCCATGCGGTTCAGTTTTTCTTCTAGTATACTACACATAATTTTTAACGCACTTTAAAACTGAAAAAGATCTCTCGCCTGATACATTTGATATAGGTATAGTTAAAAATATTTTCAAAAGTATCTCTATATTAGAGAAAATCGAGACCCTTTCTTTTGTAACTCCCTAAATTTCTAATGGAGTTTTCATTGTATCTTTTTTTAAAAAAAAATAGCCAAAACATCGAATTCATCGTCAAAATTAAACGATGTAATATCGTTTTTTGCATTGAGTTAAAAATGTTCAATTTCATAAGAACTAAAAAATTTGTATTTTTTTGGTTTAAAATCTTAGTTTCTTAAATATTTTCTTAAAATTTCTTAAAAATTCTAGTTACTTTACTAACTCGGTTTTTATAATTTTTGAAACATGCATTTTGATTTGCTTTATTAGTAGTATACAGAACGTTATACATTATTTTAAAGAAGTTGTACAATTTTTATGTTCATTATAATTAATTATACACACACAAAAAAAATTGTACAATTTTTTAAAAATATTGTATAACATTCTATATGTTACTAATGTATATTATAATTAATTATACATCTCCTCTTTTCTTCAACAAATCTCTATGTGGACAGTATGGAACAGATTTCCAGAACAGTCATCTGGGCCGAAGGTACTATCTGATTTGGTTCCGTCAAGGATACGACATCATCATTAATTATATACATAATTAATTATTAGATTGTATTGAATATACTTTAAAATTACCGGGTCAAAATATCTTAATGAAGAAGGTATCGTGCAAATCACTCTTAAAATGGAAATAACATGCAACACGTATCTAAGAAGCTAAAAGAAATTAGTTCGGAAGTCAAATTGACGCAAAATTCCCTCAGTTTTCTTCGAAAAAGGGTCTTTTTCTCAGGGTCATCCTGCCCCATTCTTTACATTCGTCCTTAAGCATGTCATAAGACTTGACCTAGCTCTTCATCACTTTTGTTCTATGCCAAAATCTATCTCTTTCAATAGAACCCGAACTCACTCATACGAAGTAGTAAAAGTTGCAGGAAATTACTTGAAACAAAGGGAGTTCCATGCCGAAATTCTTCCTTAACGCCCCCTTCCTCTATGGGACCAGCATTACATACTCATGAATACTCGTTAAAAAAATAATTCACTATAGACCTGGAGGGTGGCAGAAGACTTGTGTTGCTAAAATTTCTCAAAACGGGAAGCAGTTATGGAACCCTTGCTGACCATGAATGCACATTCAGTCTTTTGGATCTTACAAAAATCAAAGAGAACCGGGATAAGCCAAATCAAATATTCTCTTTCATTGGACCACCTCTGAACAAACTTCCGACTAAGGGCTCAGCCAGGGCCGATCCAAGCAGGTGTGCAGCGCGTGCACCGCACGCGGGAGGCCACAGGCCGCCTATAATTCTTTCGATCAAGCAAAATTTTTTGTGAATTTCTCAAAGTAAAATGTATAATAAGTTGAATAAATATGCTGAATTTTAAATAGTTATTGAAAAATCAAAATAAGTTCCGATTTCCCGATAGCATAACATAGTTCGAAAAAAAATAAGAATGGATTTCAAATTCTGAGGAACATTCCTTCTCATCAGGGGTGTAGCCTGCCTTATTAGGGGGCCAGTATAAATGATACGGTCCCCCCTAGCTACAGGGGCCCAGGACGTGTGTAAGCAAATAGTCGTAAAATGTTATCAATGGTCATATTAAGAGTTTCTTTCTACGTTTATAAAATAGTATGTCACTGGCTTCAAACGATATAAATTTTCCGTGCGAATTCTGAATCTCAGGACCCATTATAAGAAAGTTTAAAAGCTGGTAAAGTTATTCAAAATAATGAGAAAACAAGGAATGATATGTGGTCAGAAAGCAGGAAAAACTTCTCAGTCAAAGTGGTTCGACAAAAATATCGTTTGAAGTGAAATACAGATAACACTCGGGATGGGAAAAACACATTCAGAATATTATTTGCTTGTAAATGAAAATAACCCCTTTTCGTCTGTTGATTGATTGACTATAATAAACGTCACACTAAGAAGCTACACGAAGGCTTGGCAGTTAGAATTTTTTTCAGAAGTGGTCCAGTGAAGTAGAATATTAGATTTTACTTATCCCGGTTCTCTTTTATTTCTGTAACAACCAAAAGACCGAATGTGCACTCAGTTAGCATGGGATCTGCTTCCTGTTCCGAGAAAGATCTGGCTCATAAGCGCCAGAAGTCTTCTGTCACCTTCCAAGTCTATAGTTAATTATTTTTTTAACGAGTATTCAAGAGTTCTCAATGCTGGTCCCAAGGGGGAAGGGGGAGGAGGCGTTAAGGAACAATTTCGACAAATCGGACAAAAGTGAAAAAAAACACGATCAAGATTTATGACATGCTTAAGGACGAACGAAAAGAAAGGGGCAGAATGACCCTCAGAAAAAAAAGACCCCTTTTCGAAGAAAACTGAGGACATTTTGCGTCAATTTGACTTTCGAACTAATTTCTTTTAGACAAGACAAAAATCGGAACAACAAAAATGGTTAAACAACAAAAAAAGGTAACTATATTTTCACTTTCAAAATTATCTTCTCGATTTTTAAAATTTAATGCCCAGGTATTTTAATCATTGCGTAAGATAAAGTGAAAAAAATATTTTGTTGCATTTGTGCTATATCTATTTTATTTATTTATTTATTTATATAAATGTAAATAACTGTCATCAGTTTCTTAGAATACTTTCATGTTGATTAACATATTTAAGTGTATGTTTTCGTAGCTTGAATGTACCGTAATCTTCTTAAAACATTTTCAATCGGCATCGTTATTCAAATGAAAGAATATTATTTGCCTCTCGTATAAAAATAATTCCTTTAGTCACTTACGAAAAACGATAGCAGTTCATTTAAAATACAAAACACTAATGAGCCTTTGAGTACATTCATTAATTATTTACCATACTTAAAAGGATCCTAACAATAGCGCGAAATTGAAAGAAAACATAGTTGTACTTGTTTTGATGATTTTGTTTGTAATCATAACGTATTACGATAATTTTGTTTAGTAATAAATAAACCAATCTATAATTTCTAAATATTTAATTTAAATTGCTTCAAACTGTGAAAAGAATTTTCAAAGAAATAAAGTATGTTAAATTTGCTTAAAGATACACGCACATTTTTTATTCCTTTTATTGAAGTAACATGTGAAATAAACACATAATTTTTCTAATTAAGACTGCTAAGAGAACCATTATTTTGTAAGATTGAATTTGAAAAGCACAAATTCTTTTTTCTTTTTCTATTTATTGCTATTTTAAGAGAGATTTGCACGATACATTCTTGATTAAGATCTTTTGCCCAGAGAATTTGAAAGAATATTTAATGCAAACTAATAATTAATTATGTGTATAATTAACTATAAAAATACATAAAAAAATTGTATAATTTCTTTAAAATATTGTATAGAATTCTGTATGCTTCTAATAAAGTGAATCAAAATTCATCTTTAACAATCTATGGCAATCTTTAAAATCTTTAAAAAAGGCAACAATAAGAATGTCAGAACTAAGGCAGAAATTTATTATAAAAAGCATTTTTTTTTAATGAAAGGTTTATTTTTACAAAACAATAATAAATGCTGAAAAATATAGGTAATATTTTTTTAGTTGCTCCTAGTAGTATAAAACTATTTAATTAAAGTGATAGCAAAATGCATTACAGAAATAAAAATATGATAAACACAATTTATATAAAGTAGATAAGTGATTTCAAACAAAACAGAAATGTGAAAAACTATTTAATAAGTAGTAAGGTTGTATAATCTTGAGCATTTTTAATGTAATTAAGATACAAATTTAGTTAAAAAATTTTAGATTTCTTTTGTGATATTTTGGCCTTTGTCAAAAAGTTTTCAATTATTTTAGAAATTTCAAATTATTTTAGAAATTTTTTATTGTTCTGCAAGTAGTATTAAGATACTTGAAAAAAAAAAAACAAGTATAATAATAATATTAATGTTTTATTAACTTATATTTAGAAACTTTAAAAGGAAACTACAAATTCAGAGTATTGTGATTGTGTTCCTAGTTTTTTTTTCAAAAAAAACATTAGAGTTTTTGAAAGCTTACTCTCTCTCTTTTGGTGGAGATATTGTAATAATTTTGATATAAGTAATCTGGAAGCCAAGCTACGTTTGTTCTAGAAGTGAAACTAATATATTTAAACAAACAATTAATTAAGAAAATATGTTTGTTTTAAATCAGAAATTTCATAATTCAGTCAGAAAATTTGAAAAAAAGAGGAAATGTAATTTTTTGAGAGTTTTTAAAAAAAATTTAAAAGCTTAAGATTATTATTTTAATTTTCTAAGTATTTCATGGAAAAAATTTACAGTTTGCGATAATAAATAGAAAACTTTAAAAAGTTTGAAAATTTAAATTCGATTAAAAAAGAATTTAGTTATTTTTTAATCCAAAATTTATAACTTTCTTTTCAAGCATTCAAAGAAATTCTTTCCACACTGCTACAGAGAAATAAATTATATGACTCAGAATCGGAAATCGTCCCTCGGGAAGATCCGAGGCTTTGTGCAAGCATCGAAGTTGCAAAAGAAATGGTCTCGATTTTCCCTAATGTAGAGATACTTTAAAAAATATTTTTAACTATACCGATATAGAATGCATAAGGTCAGAGATCATTTTCAGTGTTAACCCGGCACTTCCCTCGTAAGGTATGTCATACCCACCGTTTACATTTTTTCAACGCTCCTTCTAAACCTTTTTGGAAAATTGATAGTTTCTCGTGTAGCTGACTTTAAGGTCATATCCTTTAAGGGGGACTTTCACATGTACTGAAAACGTAATAATACTTTAACACAACGAAATCACATTAAATAGGTGTAAAACTTTTGCTGAGAACGTAAGTTGCTCATATAAATTCACCATGAAATCTAGAAATGTCATTTATTGTCTAGAAAATTTTAAAATTGCGAAAAATACATAGATCCTTGCTTCTAGAATTTTCTGACGCCATTTTTGGCAAGCTTTAATATAATGGCTGCAGATGGCGCCACGTGTATGCATTCTAAGCACAAAGTTAAAATAACTTTGTTTTATAAGAAAATTAAGGCATAAGCTGCTTAAATACACATTAATAATACTATATTTTATGAAAAAGAATATTTTTCTACACAAATAATAACTTTAATCACTTCAGAAACGTTAATTCTGCGTTTTTCCATGAAAAAAAAAAGGGGAGGGGGATCGCAAAGTAAAAAGAATACAACCCTGGATTATGTCTTGAGACTTCGTCATTGCATACGGGTTCTGTCTTACTCCCCATTACTTTCTAAAAATAGTCATTGGGGGGGGCTAAGATGACCAGATTGGATAGCTCTTACGAGCTTTGACCTAGGATTTTGAATGAATGGAATGTTATGACTGAAGATCGCTTAATATTTCGTATTTCAAAAACTCTGCGTGTTGTTTCATGATAGTTGTAGGGAAATATTTTTATATTTGTAATAAAAATAATTTTCAATATAAAAAGTGGTATCTAGTTCTAGTCCAAGGAAGAATTTTTTCATGATTTCTTATGAATTTGGCTCTTCATAGTATTTCAATAATAAAAAATAATAACGTACAATGGATTTATACGCTCCATTATATTACTATATAAATTTTAGTAACACCAGAAATAAAAAAATTGTTCTATTTAATATTATATTCTGAACTTCAGAAGAATAAAATTTATTTTTTTATTAATGACAGAGCTGATGATTACTTTTTTCCCTCATTATATTTCTAATTTATATATTCATAAAATTATTTTTCTATAATAATATACCTGAAACCCCTTATGTGAAAAAGTTTTTTTTACCCTTTCAGATTAAAATTTTGTATATCTAAATTATTCAGAGTTAATTGTTATTCAAGTTATTGCTTTAAATAAGAAATTGAGAATTTTATCTACATTAAATAATATTTTGATCCTTACATGTTCTAATAGCTTATAGATTATATATATATATATAGCTGTAACAATATTACAGATATTAAAACCAAACATTGATAATCATGATGTGAAAATATGTCAATTATAAGTTAATTAATATTATGTTCGGTTTCATTTGAATTAGCTTTTTCACTACAAGGAATTCTCATAAAGTAATAAATTTTCTTGATTTGTTTATTTCACAATGATTGTGATGTTCTTTAATTACACTATGCCGTAATTGTGATTCGCTTCAGTACAATACGCAAAAGGAGAAGGTTTACAAGACATAAAAGTGATTCTATATAACCCCCCAAGGAGCAGTTCTGAATTCGCTATGTTTTTAGATAATGTTGCATCCGTCTTCATTATCCAATTTTATATCCTTATTTTAGAGTGTTATACATACGTCTAATTTCTATTTTTAAAGTGGTCTCTTAGTGCTTATTTTTAATGATTTAAAGAAATTACTAGCTGAAAACCTCAAAATATAATCTTTTCTTTAGAACTTTTTTGAGTTCCTTCATAAAGAGAAAATGCTTACTTTTTAAAAAAATGTCATTCCTCTCGATTTCAAAATTGACACTCTTTAAAATGTTGTGCTTTGTTCTAATTTCATCCCATTTCATAATAATTGTAATCTGACAGCAGTCAAGAAAGAAGAAATTGGCCCCACTGTATTCATCCCATTTAGCGACATAAACCGGACCCGAGATCCTTTGTGTGTGTCACTGCGAACAAGTTATTTTATGCAAAAATTGTATCAAAAATCCTAAAATTTCTAGCGCGACCTTTATTTTAACAAACTCTGGTTGAAGTTATGCAAAGAAACTGGTGCTTTTTTTTTCTAGCTTATCCAAAGGTTTCTTTTATCTGTTAGAAAAACTATTTTTTTGAGAGCAAAGCAATTTTATTTATTTATTGTTATCTCAAACATTCAGCTTCGGTCTCACTTCATATTTTTTAATTCCAATCACTCTTGAACTGATTTATATAAGAGTTATACGCGCGATGTTACTTAAATATATCTTTAAATAAGCGCACAATTATTATAAATTTTGTGTGCACAGATATTAATAACATAAAAATACAACTTTTAATAAGGGCTGAGTGAGTGAATATTTTTGTCTCACTTTTTCGTTAATCGAGGGCTTTTGGTGACCGACCTCGTAATTATGAGCCATGGTCAAGTGACGAGGACTGCACCTGAGGTAGCATCCCTCACCCTCTACTCTTTGAATCTCCAATCAATGAGAGACGAAAAGCGTGACGTCAAAGAAGCAGTTGAAGTTTTATTTTTTAAAATTTAAAAACACAATAAGATGACCAGGACAAAGTGTAGTCTTTACTCAATAGTTTGTGAATGAAAGTAGGTTTTGGTTTTTATTCATATTAAACTAAAATGTAATTTAATAAAAACGTAATTAAACTTCAAGAACAGAGCAAGAAAAGATGAACTGAGGATGAACATCGTAATTTTCAAGAAAAATGGGAATTGCAATATTATATTTTTAAGCTGAATTCACACCAAGGCGTACAAACGTCGAGTGTCAAGCGTCTAGCCAATTAGAGACTTCATTTCGCCCGAGATTAAGTCTCTGATTGGCTAGACACTTGACACTCGACGTTTGTACGCCTTGGTGTGAATTCAGCTTTATTCCCAAAGCAAGAATAAAATATTGTACCTGACATGTAAAAACTGCAATTAAGTTGCTAAGGAATATGATTTCAAAGGCATTACGAAACAAAACCAAAAATAAACTATGACTAATGTGTTGCAAAACTTTGTGAAGACGAGTTGTCGGAATTGAAATCAACTCTTATAAAAAATGAAAAAAAATATATTCACTAAATTTGTTGAGTGAGGGAGGGAGATTGAATATTAACGTCGCACTGTTCAGCTACTCGAGGGCGTTTAGCGACTGACCATGGTCAAGTAACGAAGTCGACACCTGAGCTGGCACCCCTCTCCTAACTTCCAAACGACACCATTTGGAGGACGTTTCAGCCTCGACATATTTAATGTGCAGCGGCTTTGTGGTGCAAGGCTCAAAATCATGGCTCAAGTTCATTACCTTGACCGCCAGGCTACCACAGCCACCTAAATTTGTGGAAGACAATACAACTGTAGAAAAAACTAGTTATGTAATATCAATTTTAATCGCAAACACAGATCGAAATCATTTACTAAAGATTTTATTAGTGAATGCTTAATTAAAGCGGAGGAATTACCGTATTTACTCGAATCTAAGCTGCACTTTTTTTCCAATGTTAATGCTACTGAAAATCGGGTGCGGCTTAGAGTCGAAGGGAGAGTAATTTGTTGGTTGGGGTATTTAGAGCAAGTACGGGGGCATGTATGTAATTTAAAGTTTATAATACTGATAAAATAAATAATTATTCACTTCTTATTAGTTCTCATTTTAAATTTATTTTAATTTCGTAAAATTTCATATAGATAAACCCTTTTACACTATTTTTCATATTTCACAAAAACTTGTTGAGAATTTGGTGTACAGCTGAGAATTGATGGCGGCTTAGATTCGGGGAAAAAACTGTATATATCCAGCAAAATAAAAAAAATTTTAAAAGTTTTAAGTCGAAATTCTGTAACCAACAGAGGTAATGTAATAGTCGAGAATTCTAGTCCAGTCGAGTCATGTAATATGCATAATAATGAAACTATTATTTTGTTACCAAATATACGTAAAAATTAAATATTCTTACGGTTATCTGAAGGTATAAATATTAAATTTATGTTATTGTTATACTAAAATCAATAATTATATGAGATTTAAAACTTGTTTTTTAATCTATATGTATATGCAGCATAAAATATATCATGTATATTATTATACAACGCTTTTAACAACGTTGATATATTTCAGAATTTGTACTGAGAAAAAAACGACGGGAAAAAAATTTGTAATACTTATTCTTTTGTTTGTACTTTCTTCATTTAAAATTTGTCTCAATATTTTTGAAATACACGTGATACTATTGATACTGCTGTTCATAATTAAAAGTAATATATAATGAAATTATTATTTGCGTATTTGTGTTTGAAAAATATTTAATTATATTTCACAGAGAAGAATTTGCCTAAGAAGAAAATTGAGACAATTCTTTGTTGATTTTCTATGTGGGCTCGAAATATTTTTCTTATGAGGAAAGTTTTTACTTACTTTACTTGTTAGATAAATAGAAGCAAAAGCGGAGAGAGCAGAGTGCATGCAATTTTCTCTGTTTAAACAATTAAATCTCTTCAGCAATGACGCGTTCTATAGTTTGTAAAATAGCTGTACATTTATCTTTGGAGTTATCTTTCCGATTTTTTCGAAACGTCGTAGTTGTCCATAATTCTGGAGATCTTTGTCAAATAAGGTCCATTACAAATTTATCAACTTCTATCCTCTCAAAAATTGACACATTTGTGGGGGAGTGCAGAGTGTCACTGAGAATTGTGCCACGTGCCCCATGTGGCACGCATGAAATAGGTCCCTGTTATGTCGTATCAAAGTAAAATTTATCATACTCTTTGTTCATTTAATACAGCAGATTAAAGCGGGAAATTTAATTTTCCATTGCTTTAAAAATCCTCCTATTCTTCCTTTAAAAATCATTTATTCAGGAAAAAATAAACAGTTTATTTCTCTTCATCATTTATCTAGAGAATTGATCTTCATACTGCGTTCCGCAGAACCTTGGGGTTCCACAAGTCACAATAAAAAAAATATTCGGAAAGAAATATTACAAATGTGTATGCAAAATAGAATCAAGTTCTCATTAAATTCGTATAACCACAATTATCTTAAAATGATATACATTAAAATTAAAAATTTTATTTCTACATAATTTAACTTTGTTTTGAAAAACTTTTAAAACTTTTATTGTTATGTAATAAATGAATTTTTTAAAACTTTTCTTCTTTATCTAGTAGGTCGTGCATATGCTATTGTTTGCCATCCCCAGTTCCACGAAGTATAATTTCATACTAGTTAGTACAATGTTTTGAAACCTTTTACATTTGTGGGGGGAAAACACATATAATGAAGAAAATGGAAGAATTTATCAACACATCAACAGATCCGAGGCTAAAATTTAAATTTAAGCTATAACTTTTAAACTTTAGATTGCTAATTCGTGCAAAATACACAGAATTTCTCAAACAGCTATGAACATTTCACAAAAATGTATTTAGTAAGTGAAAAATATTTCTCGACGCGAGTGGTTACAAAAACAAAATATAACAACGAATTAAACCCGGAATATGAAATGCTACTGCAGATAATTTCATAATTTTTCATATACACCAACAGTTTGTGTAAAAAGTTTGAACACACATCAGTTACTAAATGTACTACATGTGTTGGTGACAATTGGATCGAAAATTAATATTATCAATGAGTAAATAACATTAAATTTACATCTCATGAATTTTTTAATAAAAAATAAAATACTTTTTTAAAATTGTCTTTACATATAATATCAAAAATATGTTTATATATATAGTTTGTGACATTGCCATCTGTCGATAGCTATGACGTGGTGGGTCCGCGTAAGTTAGAGGTGTGGGATTATCGGAAGGATGAGACATTCTATAATTCTTAATACAACTTTTATTAAGAATTTAACTTAAATTACTTATATATATAATGAACAAACTTATATTAAGTGAGAATAAACCAAAGTAGGCCGATTATTTAAGTCAGATCGCACAACTAGATCACTTATCAAAATATACTTAATTATCTGCCTAATCTCGCTTTCTATATTATACTATCGTTTATAATATAATCTTCCTACCTTGGTTGAAGACTCATCGATTCTGATACTTGTAGATATATAGATATACTCGTGTACAATTGCTCCTCCTTATAAATATTATTATCGAGGGTGGGCGTTTCCGTCTTTCTTGAGTAGGCCGTCTAAACTCAATTCCACTTGATCCACATTAAGCTTTCTCTAAGATTGCCATCCACTCTCACTAAACTTTCTATCCTTTTAAAGGATATCTTATTTGCATTGTTGCTTCGTTTTTCCTCTTGGAATTGGGTTGGAAAAGTTTTGCCATTAATCGTGGCCGTCAAAGAACGTAGGAGTTATGTTAGAAGAAGAACGCGAGAGATGTCACAAGTTGAAATATTATTTTAAGATATGTTCTAAGTGTGGAATGGGATTCCCCAAAATATCTTACAGTTCTAAGCGCTCCGAGAGTCAAAACCCCTCAAGGGGCACTCCTTCTTTAGGTGGGTACGGGTGTCATAATCCCGAGGTGCCCTAGTGATCTTTTCCTTTCCCCAAGGGGTTTACTATCTTTGGTAAACACGGGTGTCACGACCTCGGGATACCCCAGTGATCCTTCTCTATTTTCGACCCTCCATCTTGTCATCCAATTTCTCCTTTTCTTCTTTTTCCGTCCAGACCACAGACCTATGAATATTTGGCGCACTATAGCCAAAACTGGCTCTTGCGCCGTAAAAAACCAAACTCACTCACTCATCCGAGAGTCGAAAACATTTCACCACTGATCTTTGTCCAGAAATAAGAACTCTCCCATGGTCAAAATTTACTGTTGTTTTAACCCCCACCACCCTAAGAAAAAAAAAAAAAAGAACTAGCATTACTAGTTTTACAACTGTGACAGTTCTTAGCAAGTGTCTCCTTTTGCTGAGGAGAGACCGCTACACTGGAAATACTCAAAATGACAAACATTGAGTAAGAAAAGTAAACGCAGATCCTATACAACAGATGTTCCCAAACTTTTTTGTTTCATAGACCCCTAGCCATGTTTTTCGGTTTAGGGGTAGACCCCTGCTAACCTAATATTGAATTTTTGCAGATTTACCAATTTAATAACAGGTGGTGTAGATCTACTTTCTTTAAACCAGTGTTTCTCAAACTGTGGGGCGCGCCCCCTGGGGGAGGTGCGATTACCCTTCAAGGGGGGCGCGAGCATATCGAAAATAAAAGGTTAAAAAAAATTAATTTACTGGAATGAAAAAAAAAATACTTTCTGATATAATAAAAAAACATATTTACATTGATATGATTTATATATATTGTAACGTCGTCAGTCATTAGTACACAAGAAAATTTGTCACAGCCATATTTAAAAAATTTAAATAGTATTTAATAGATTCAAAAATATTCATTAAATAGGCCAAAGACGGGCGGACAGTCTTTATCACTCGAGGTCAATCCTTATTCCGCAAGGCACTCGACAATCCCTTGCTTTTCCGGGCTCCTGTTTACTCCATGGCTCTATCTCTCCAAGTTTCTCCTCTCTCCGTTCGTTCAAGTCTTTTTCAAGTTTTTCCTTCTAAGTTTTCTCTCCGTCGCTTTCCTTCTCTCTTCTCAAAATTCACCCCTTTTAAACACCAGGGGCGGGTCCACCACACGCCCCTCGTTTTCCTCATTGGCAGGTCAAAAAAGAAAAAGGTCTGCCCTCGTCTTCCTCATTGGCAGGTCAAAGAAAAGGTCCGCCCTCGTCCCCGGGCCACCCTCGTCTCCCACCCGCGCGGCAAACACAAACACATTCCTCGTCCGTCTGGAATCCAAGGGCGCCATAATTCTCATCTATTCATCTCACACCTGGGCCTCACAGCCCCACTCTCTATGCACCGACGTGCATACAGGCCTTGCCTATTCAAGACCCTCACACTGGAATGCCCATTGTCACCGGCACTACCTAGCCATTGTAAATTCCAGACCAGATGTCTGCGCTTGACCGAGGCCAGACAGCAAACAATGACCCCATGGCCACCTGCACTTGTCACCCAACAGCTGTTTGGGGATGAATAGATATCGTGACTTCAGAAGAATAGATAAGGGTGGGGTTCGCCCCAATCGAAGACGTCACAATATCATCTGGTGAAAAAAGGTCATCAAAAATAAAAGATTCTACTTTGAACGCTCATTAGCTATCTTTATCCTATAACTAAATAAAAAAAAATATTTTGTTTGCTTTACTGTAATCCTACGATGAGAGATTTTTTTATTACGTTTCTTTTAACCTAAAATATTACTTTTGCTGGCTTTCGAACTTACTGGTATGGTTACCTGCATCCCTTTTTTTAGGGAAGTTGTAAATTATATAATTCTGTTGCGCGTTTTTTTCACAATGTGAAAGAGTTTTATGATACATGGATAAGCATATTGAGCATTTTGAAGGATTAATTGGCCAAGATTTATTTTTATGAGTATACCGAAACATATAATACAAAAATCGTTAATTTTGGGAAAACTGTTTATTTGTTACCAATGACCTTGACAGAGAATCCTCTAATATGACAGTCTTAATGGGAGCTAAAATGAATTGATAACGTATCTCCTTTTTTGGGAGTGGCAAACGTTTTTTTAGAATCTTAAGGTACTTGTTTAGACCGAGTTCCCGGCACGACCACTATTTTTCAAAAATATTTTCTTGAACATGCTGCATTTTCCCCTACGAATAACTTAGTGGTTTTAATTGTGATGTTATACGACTGATTATGGTTTATAAATGTAAATGAGCAGAATATAAAAAAAGAATTGGGCATCTGTTATCTCTCTGAAAGGAAATTGAAGCTGTTCAAGCAATGGAAACACTTGCTGAAATAATGCATATTAATCATGTTAGCGAAAGTAAATTTGAGAAAAGCAATAAACATGAAACGAAAGGAAAATTTTCAATAGCTACATTAAGAACTTTGTCAAGAAAATATGAAGCCATAAGTGTACCGCAAAATGCACTTCACCCTGTCAAAAAAACATAAGCAAGAAAAAGTTCAACAGGATATTTGTCGATCATCAAAGGACATTAAAATTACAATAACGTGAACAAAATGTGACAGTTTTGTTTGCAAATAACTTTCCTGTAATGTTAGCAAAAAGTGTCTGTGATTTGTGTCCTTTATTAAGGTCACGCACATTTGGAACAATTTAGTTCAGTTTTATTGGATATTTTCTCAAATTATGAAAGACAAATAGAAAAATCCTTGAAATAGGTAAGTATATTTTCTCTTATTTAAATTATTCACTGAAATTGTGATTTTTATCTTGTATATTGAAAATAATTATAAAAAAAAGAATTGGGGTGCATCACTCCCCGAGACCATTAACGTTAGTATCGAGTGCACACCTGATCCCGGGCTTTCTCGCTTTAAATATTAAAAAAATAACACAATTGTTATTCATTAGAATTTTATATTCTTTTTTTATTACTTAACATTTATTCTAAATACTAATTCTGCGAGGCTTAAAATTACAGTTCATTCAAAACCGTTTATAATATGAGTATTCATTTCAATAAATCATTTCACATATTTGTATACATTGTCATGCACTTGGTTTTACTCTCCTTACAATTAAGCTATTATATCAAGAATTATGTATTATCATTTTTTAAAAAATAAACTCGTGTTAAGAGTGGGTACTTCAGCCAGTATAAGAACAAGTTTAATAATTATCAGTGACTTCCATGGGCTTGTCTTGCAGAGCAAAGTTTTTCAAAGGAAGGCTAAAAATTAGAAATTGACACTCAGAGTTATTTTTTGATATTTAGCTCAGATCTATATTTTTTCTTCAAAGTAGCCATCGCAGAAAATCCGGATTCACAAAGGTATGATGTTAAAAATGGTAATAGTATACGAAATGCTTCTGTTTTCAGTGCAGAAAATTCAGCATCCACATCTATCCAGAATTCAAAGAGTGATTTATTACAAAATTGCCCTTTAATTTCGTCACTGGATGTGAAATCTATGAAGATCTCTTTTTCGGCAGTTGAGAGCCCTTCTGAAGTATTTTGAAATGGATTCCTAACCCATTCGTAAGTTGCTATCAATTTGCCCTCGTCTGTGTACTTGTTGATGCTTTATTATCGTCGAATGCTCGCTGCGATTTAAAAATATATCTATGATTTTGTTTTAATCCACTGCCGTAAATACTTAATACCGTGAATTACAATTAACGCGTGAATTATGAAATGTACATTCAAGAGAGATTCGGTAGCTAATCGACTCGGCCAAAACTGACTAGAATTGTACGAGGTACAGCATTTTTACATGTTTTGTGCAGACGTCTGTTAGGTTGCCTAGACTCACATGAACGTTCGCGAGAATGCCAGATGTAATGGATATGATAAAGAGCAACATAGATTAGGCTATTTTTTAATGACATTTGTACTTTTAGAAATGGACCTTGAAGGAAATAAATCTTTAATTAAATATTATTTCTCAATCTGTTTCAATTTAAAAATTAGAGAAAGAAAAATAACATAATTAACCTATTACTTAAAAGTAATTTACTTAAAATATATATTACTCTTAAGAGTAACATATATAAACAATTTAATACTTATCTTATTAATACTGAATTAAGAACAAGTTTAATAAGTATTAGCAACTTCCATGGGCTTGTCTTGCAGAGCAAAATTTTTCAGTTTTTTAGAAATTGACCCTCTGAGTTCTTTTTCTATATTTAGCTGATATCTATATTTTGTCTTCTATGCATCCACCGCATTTTGCAATATGTTCCAATTTAAAAATTAGAGAAAGGAAGAATAACATAATAATTATCCTATTTAATTTTTTTTTGCTTAAAAGTAACATATACAAAATTTAATACTTATGTTATTAATTTGTACGGTTTATAATTAAGTTCGTGTATTGTAGCTTTAGCGTCAAAGTGCATTATTATTGCATTCAGTAATTTATTAATGTATAAGGGGGGCGCGATAAAAATTGTGATTGAAAAGGGGGGCGCCAGTATTGAAAGTTTGAGAAGCACTGCTTTAAACTATTTAAATTTCAAACTGAAGTGAAGTATGGTGTTTAAAACTTAAGAAAAAATACGTTAATTGAATTAAAATTTAATTAATACGTATAATAAATGAGCAACAAACAAATGCTTTTAAAGAGAGGAATAAATCTAGTTCTTCAATAACAATTTTTCAATATTTGGAATCAGTTGTGTCAGGTTTAACCCTAAGTCTCCTCGGTGGTATCCAGATCTTTTTTCCCCTCTTTCTTTTTTGTTTTGAAGATTGGCAACCTTGCTGAAGAAGTAATTAAAAATTTGCTTACGATATTACGAGGTTTGAACATAGACATTGTGACGTCTCACGCGTCCTTTCTCTAACATAACCTCTGTGTTCTTTGACGGCCACGATTAATGGCAAATCTTTTCCAACCCAAATCCAAGAAGTGAAACGAAGGATAGATGCAAATAAGATAACCTTCAAAAGGACAGAAGTTTTAGTAAGCGGAATGGCAATTTAGAGAAAGTTCAGTTCAGAGAAGATAGAAATGTAAATTGACGGCTTACCTAAGAATCACGAAAATCTCGTCATTCATCCAAGGTACATACCATTGTACGCCAGCTTAGAGGAATATCTGAAGTGGATTGGACGTTGCGTAGAAACCAAGGTAGGAAGATTATATTCTGAATACGAATATATTATTAGGATTGAGAGTAGGCGGATATAATATAATTATATAGATAAGTGATCTAATTGCGCGATCTGTGTTAATCACGGCTACGTGTTTTGGTTTATTCTCACTTAATATAAGTTTGTTCGATATATAAGTAATTTAAGTTAAATTCTTAATAACAGTCATATTAAGAATTCTAAAATGTCTCATCATTTCGAGAATCCCACACCTCTAACTTACGCTGAAACCTCACGATATGGTTAACGAAGATCAACCATGTCGCAATGGCACCCGAACCTAGTAATTTATATGACTCTGGGTTTGGTAATGTAGGCGGGTTCGGTATTTTACCAGAAATGTGGTTTCCGGGTCCGAGAATGTTACCGAAATTCTAGAGGCTATAGATAATCACATAAAGTTACTAGAAATTCCTAGTAACTTAGCATGTGCTTATTTGAAAGGTCACCTCAGGGGAAGGGCTCAAGATTGGTATCTAATTTTCGGATCAGTGTTAGTGCAGGATACCGCCACGGATTTCGCGCAGCTAAAGGCAGAGTTAGCGAAAGCTTTCCCCGCATTCAAAAATAAGAAAGAGTTAGAAGTGAGGTTTTTCGCGTCCCAGCAGGGAAGAAATCAGGAACCAACAGATTTTGTTTATGATTTACTTAAAATTCATAAAAGTCTAGAACTAAGGATGTCGCAGGCGGAATTGGTTGATCACATTTTTGTTAGACTCGAACCACAAGTCCAGAACTATGTGGAAGTCCGGAATCCGCAGAAAACGGTATAACTTTTAGAAATCTTAGCTAAATTTGAAGAGAGGTATTCTTACAAATTAAAAAGGGGTTCGCAGAATAGTGATAATGTGGAAAGACGGAGTCAAAACGCGCATAGGATGTCTAATTTTGATGATAATCGCAGAAACTGGAGAAATTCCGAGGTTGGGCGTAGACCAAATAATGGCAGAAATGGTTCTAGAGGTACTTATGAGAATGGCCGTCAAAGTAATAAGTGGTTCGAGAGTAGGAATAGATTTCAGAATGACGATCGGAGATTCAACGAAAGGGGATACCAATTTCGAAAAGAAGATCGAAATGATAATTTTAATAGGGGAGACCGCAGAAATAGGGGTTCGAGTGAGAATTTCAGTCGAGGTGATAGGATGTAAAGGGGATGATTTAATGTTTTGAAAGTTAATAAAGTTCAAAATCAAAAGAAATAGGCAGTAGATATACCAATTAAACTTTCTCCGATATGTATATCACCTGTGGAGCTTCCCTACGTTCCTATTTTATAAAATAACATATTTTTGAAAGCGCTATGGGACACCGGAGCAGAGAAATCATTTATATCGGAAGAAATATATAAAAAATATTTTTTTTATAAGCAAGTAAAAAAATCGCGAGCTCAGGTGATCACACCACAGGGAGCGAAATGTCAAAATATGGGAATTGTAGAATTGAATATTCGTATCAGAGAATTTGAAAAATCTTGGTTGTTTCATGTGTTGACGGATTTGGAATACCCATGTACTCTTGGTGTTGATTTTATAAGTGGATCAAAGATTAGTTTAGACTTTGATCGAAAATCGTTGAAGATTCCCGATTCGCAGATAAATAGGGTGGTTGAAACAGTTGAAGAGGATAATGTTGAAATAGATTTGTCTAAGACAAAGTTGGAGGACAAGCAAAATCAGGAATTACAAAATTTTTTTAGTAGTTTTAAGGGATTATTCTCAGACAAACCAGGTCTTACTCATGTTTTATACCATGAAATTGATACGGGAGATAATCCACTGGTAGTTTCCAGGCCTTACAAATATGATCGGCAAAAACAAGCGATAATAAATTATCATATTGAAAAAATGTTAAGAGAAGAAACCATTGTTCCAATTCAATCCCCGTACGCGTCACCGGTTGTGTTATGTAAGAAAAATAATGGGTTACCACCGGATAATCCGGAAGCATATAGATTTGCGGTAGACTATAGGAAACTAAATTCGATCACTACTTTCAAAGGTTCGAGCCATACTTGAGATGAAACCACCACGTAATTCAAAGGAGGTATCCAAGTTTTTGGGTATGTCCCATTGGTAAGCGAAATTTATTAAAAATTATGCTGATCTTTGCGAACCCCTTTATAATCTCAAACGAAAATTAAAAAAATTCTTCTGGTCCATTGAGGCGCAGAAGGCATTCAACGCGGTCAAGGCGGCCATAACAAAGGCGCCAGTTTTAAAATTGCCGGAGTTTAAAAAGCCCTTCGAATTATTTACAGATGCCAGTTCAATAGGTTTAGGAGCAGTTCTCAATCAGGAACAAAGACCAGTTATATTTGCTTCACGTACTCTGAACAACACGGAGAGGAATTATACGGTAACCGAAAGAGAATGTCTAGCAGTAGTATGGGCGTTGAACAAATTCCGAACATATTTAGGAGCGATACCAATTAAAGTTATTACAGATCACGCTGCCTTAACACGTTCAACTTATGGAAAAAATTTGTCGAGTAGGATGATCAGATGGGCACTCAAATTAGCGGAATTTAATATAGAATGGGAACAAAGACCTGGAACTCAAAATGCGATGTCGGACATTTTATCTCGAAACCCATTTGAATGTATAATGGGAGAAAAAGTTAATTGTGTAATAATCAGAGATTTAGTACTTACTTCGCGAGAACAGTTAATAACAGATCTAGTACTTAACTAACGTTTGGCCACAGTAAACCGCGACACTTGTCGACCCGTTTCTGTACAGACTTTCTGAGCAATGGTGCTTGCTGATTGCTGTCGACCTCTTTTCGCCTGCAGGATGATATATCGGTCATCACCTGCAGTTGTCGTCCTCGGACGGCCACCATCAACCTTTCTAACAGCTGTACCTGTGGTTTGGAACGCTTTCCAAGCGCACGAATCGACACTTTTGTTGATTCAGAACTCTGCAGCTGCACTGGTGACAGTACGCCCCTCCTCCAGCTTTCCGATCATTCTTCCACGTGTGAAGTCGTCCAGGTGATTTCTTCTAGCCATATTTCACGAACTGACTCACTGGAACTTGCAGCGGATATGTTGAATTGCGCGTCTCCGTCCTTCATTTTATTCTACTGTTGAGCAGCGCGCGGTTTGCGTACGCTCACACCGCTTCTGACGTTTTGTTCCTGATATTTGCATACGCATGACGTTTCTACTGACTTACGTGTTCACTGTACTGATCTCCGGACCTCCTTTTCCGCAATTTCATGGCTATCTGCTAAGTTTTTACATTGTTGCTTAAGTTTTGCACACCAGTTTACATTTATCCTTATTTAATATCAATCCTGCATCTTGCAATAACGAAAAAACCTCCCTTAAATGCTCAACATGGTGAGCGAACGATGGAGACGCAATGATGACGTCATCTATGTAAACACTCACAAACTTCCCTATCACCGGTTTCAGGATTAGGTCAATTGCCTTCTGAAAATTGAGAGCCGCCGCTGATAAGCCAAATGGCATATGCTGAAATGCGTAAGTGCCACTTTTTACAACGAATGCGGTCTTAACAATATCACTGGGGTTTACTGGCGTTTGAAAGTATCCACTTCTTAGATCAAGAGATGACATTATTCTCGTATAGGGGATATTCGTTATTAAATCATCTATTAACGGTAAGGGATAGCGTGGATACTTCGTGATCGAATTTAGTTTCCTATAGTCAACCGCAAATCTATATGCTTCCGGATTATCCGGTGGTAACCCATTATTTTTCTTACATAACACCACAGGTTACGCGTACAGGAATTGAATTGGAACAATGGTTCCTTCTCGTAACATTTTCTCTACATGATAATCGAGTATCGCTTGTTTTTGACAATCATATCTGTATGGCCTGGAAACTACAGGTGGACTATCTCCCGTATCAATTTCATGGTATAAAACATGAGTAAGACCTGGTTTGTCTGAGAACAATCCCTTAAAACTACTAAAAAAAATTTGTAATTCCTGTGTTTGCTTTTCCTTTAACTTTGTTTTAGACAGATCTATTTCAACATTTTCATCCTCAACTGTTTCAACCACCCTCTCTACCTGCGAATCGGGAATCTTTAACGATTTTCGATCAAAGTCTAAAACAATCTTTGATCCACTTATGAAATCACAACTCCAAGAATACATGGGTATTCCAAATCCGTCAACACATGAAACAACCAAGGTTTTTCAAACGCCTTAATTCGAATATTCAATTCTACAATTCCTATATATTGACATTTCGTTCCTTGTGCTGTTATCACCCGAGCTCGCGATTTTTTTACATGCTTATAAAAAAAATATTTTTTACATATTTCCTCCGATATAAATGATTTCTCCTCTCCGATGTCCCATAGCGCTTTCAAAAATGTGTTACTTAATAAAATAGGAACATATGGAAGTTCCACGGGTGATATACATATCGGAGAAAGTTTAATTGGTATATCCACTGCCGATTTCTTTTGATTATTTTGAACTTTATTAACTTTCAAAACATTCAATCGTCCCCTTTGCATCCTATCTCCTCGACTGAAATTCGCACTCGAACCCCTATTTCTGCGGTCTCCTCTATTAAAATTATCATTTCGATCTTCTTTTCGAAATTGGTATCTCCTTTCGTTGAATCTCCGATCATCGTTCTGAAATCTATTCCTACTCTCGAACCACTTATTACTTTGACGGCCATTCTCATAATTACCTCTAGAATCATTTCTGCCATTATTTGGTCTACGCCCAACTTCAGAATTTCTCCAGTTTCTGCGATTATCATCAACATTAGACATCCTATGCGCGTTTTGACTCCGTCTTTACACATTATCACTATTCTGCGAACCCCATTTTAATTTGTAAGAATACCTCTCTTCAAATTTAGCTAAGATTTCCAAAAGTTGTACCGTGTTCTGTGGATTTCCGACCTCAACATAGTCCTGGACTTGTGGTTCGAGTCTAACAAAAATGTGATCTACCAAGTCCGCCTGCGACATCCTTAGTTCTAAACCCTTGTGGATTTTTAACAAATCATAAGCATAATCCGTTGGTTCCTGATTCCTTCCCTGCTGGGATGCATAAAACCTCGCTTCTAAATCTTTCTTATTTTTTATAGTGGGGAATGCTTTTGCTAATTCTGCTTTTAGCTGAGCGAAATCCGAGGCGGTATCCTGCACTAACACTGATCCGAATATCTGATACCAATCTTGGGCCCTTCCCCGGAGATGACCTTTCAAATAAGCACACGCTAAATCACTAGGTATGTCTAGTAATTTTATTTGATTGTCTATGGCCTCCAGGAATTCCGTCACGATCTCTGACCTGGAAAAGCACATTTCTGGTAAAATACCAAACCCACTTGAATTTCCTACTCCAGGGTCATATAAATTAAATCTGTTCGGGCTCTAATGTGATATGGTCTTTCAATGGCGACCATATCTTTGGTTGCCAGCGTGAATTAGAGGTATGGGATTCTCGAAATGAATCGACATTTTAGAATTCTTAATATGACTTTATTAAGAGATTAACTTAAATTTCTAATAAATTGGATAAACTTATATTAAGTGAGAATAAACCAAACACGTAGCTGTAGCTAAACCTGATCACGTAACTTGGATCACTTATCTAAATAATTATATTACCCGCCTAATTCAATTCTGATAATATTACGAGTTCTAATATCAAATAATCAGTCCTACCTCGAATCACACAAAGGTTCAATCACTTTCAGAGAGACTTTTAGACACGCGTGCAATAGTATGCACCTTGTAGTAATGGCTAGGAATCTGTAATCTTTGATATGCCGTCAAATTACACTTCTATCTCTTCCAAACAGAACTTTCTCTAAATTGCCATCCCGCTTACTAAAACTTCTGTTTTTTTAAAGGCTATCTTATTTGCATTTACAATTGCATTTCACTTCTTGGATTTGGGTTGGAAAAGATTTGCCATTAATCTTGGCCGTCAAAGAACCTAGAGGTTATGTTACAGAAAAGAGACGCGTGAGCCCGTCACAACATGTGTAAAAATTAAATAATATGTTTGAAATGAATTAGGAAATGAGCTTATAATTTTCTTTGAAACAAAAATCATTTTAGCCTACTATTATATTATTTAGGAGCTAATCTCTTATTGTTATCTAATGACATTAACATCAAATTATTATTATTGTTACTAAAATCAATAACAGTATGTGACTTAAAACTTGAATTTTCATTTACATGTAAAACATAGAATATGTCAGGTGCATTGTTATGCGACACTTTTATCAACGATGTAATTCAGAATTCGAGGAATGCATAATTATACGAATCTCGGCTCACATAGGAACGACGAATAGTGAGTGAGTGAGTAAATATTAACGTCGCACTGTACAGCTACACCATGGCTTTTGGCGATGAACCACGTAATTTTGACGTGGACGACATCTTATCTGGCACCCCCTCTCTCCTAACTACCTCACCGCACCAACGGGAAGACGCGTTTGAGCTCTCGACAAATTTAACGTGCATCGCTCCCATACACGGCGGGTCTTTAGTGGTACTGGGCTCGAACTCGTGACAAGGCAAGCCGCGATCCGATACCCATACCACTCGGATACCTTAAACATTCGGATACCGCTGCCACATGTTGTGACATGGTCGATCTTCGTTGACCATATCGTGGGGTTTCAGCGTAAGTTAGAGGTGTGGGATTCTCGAAATGATGAGACATTTTAGAATTCTTAATATGACTTTTATTAAGAATTTAACTTAAATTACTTATATATCGAACAAAACTTATATTAAGTGAGAATAAACCAAAACACGTAGCCGTGATTAACACAGATCGCGCAATTAGATCACTTATCTATATAATTATATTATATCCGCCTACTCTCAATCCTAATAATATATTCG
>BMAV01013389.1:0-13769 GCA_019973955.1 Trichonephila inaurata madagascariensis
TCTGAAAGTAGTGTTTTTCCTTATTAATAAATGAACAAAGTTGTTTGTACATAATAAAATGTTTCTTGGTTTAATTTTGGTACTTACTGGTTATAGAGATCATGGATTGGCAACTGCTTTTCTGGGGTGTTGCGAACATAATCTTTGATGATAATATCTGAAAAGATAATTTGTTACAAACATAATGACAGAACAGAATTTGGTGAGGTACCATGTATTTGATTCCATGTTTCCTATACGTATCACATTTACACTCTGTTTCAATTCCTCGTGTAATAACTTAATGTTGATCAATAGTTATTTGCACATTGCATGTTTCAGTTTTTTTATTTTTAGCTTTTCTTATGTTAAATATTATCTTAATCAAAACTTGTCTTTTAATGCTTTTTTTGGTTCTGTATTTCTTTAAAATCTTGCACAGTTCTGAAATTTTAATTTTAAAATCTGCTTTTAAAGTATATGTTGCTTCTAAGTATAAAGTATTACGTGGAATTTTTATAAATTAATAATATTATGTTTACCTGTTTGTTTATAAATTGTGTAAAAATTTTTTGTACTTAATTGAATACTGCTGCTCCCAGAGTATTTATTTACATACATTTTTTGACATGACACATGAAGTAATGTTTCTTAATTGCGAATGTACTGGATCTCGAAATGAGCTAAAATTGGATTATGAAGAAATAAATCCTTTAAGGTGGAACTTAAATAATGTTATCAGACTGTTAATCTCAGAAGTTTCATCTTAATAGATTTTTTGGTACTTATGTATTACCACTTACTCTATTAATAATAATCCTCCCTTTTCAGTCCCAGGAGAGGATTCCTCCAAGGATTTTACCTAATTTTGCAAATAGGTTGTGATTATATGCAAGTTCCAATTTTTTTGTGCTTGCGTACTATCACAACAATGCCAACATTCAAGATAACTTACCAAGTTGACATCCCTGTTTTCGCAAGTGGCATATGCATTGAATTAAGAACCAAGTGCTTAATTTCATATAATGTTGCCAATACAGTTGCAATAATACATAAGTACCGATTTTTTAAGATTAATTTATTAAAAATAATGTCCTGATAATTTTAAGTAGATTGAAAACTTTTGATTCAAAACAGTATTTTCAAAAGCAGAAACAAATTTTATGTATTAGTTGTTGAAAAAATTGTGTACAATTTTACATGTATTTATTAATATTGTATTGCTTAAGTAGTAATTTTTTAAAACAGTATCAAATACTTCATTCAGTCTTTAGCATATTATTTGATATTAAACCTTTGAATTTTGTCAAATTTTACTGTATTTAAAGTTTTTATAAAAGTAAGTACTATATCTCCTTGAAGGAGACCAAATCAATTACAATTTGTTTTAAATTATTGCGATTGGATATATTGGAACTAATTTGATATCGAGAGGGTAATAGCGCCAAGCACTGCTTGTTTCTGGATTGAAATCCAATATGGCGGCCCAGCGGTGATTTAATGATACACAATAATTTTAAGGAATTGTTTTGAAATACATTGAAATGTATTTCAAATAAAGGATATAAGAAGAGATTGAGAATAACCTAGATCAATCAATAAATAATGAATATCAGTAATATGTAATAAAAAGTAACATATAGTAATAATAGTATTATAAGCAGCTTATAATAATATTATATTATTTTATCGTAATTATATATAATATTCATACAGTACGATTTAATAAGTTATTAGAAATAATAATCATATAACATAATTTAACAGTAATTATAAAAATGAATGGTTAATTCCCAGTGAACGGTACGCTCCTTGTCCGCCATCTTGTTTTTGGCGACTATTGGCGAAGCACGACTCCGGCTACACACACCAAGTATGTAGGTCGATGTATCTTCGTGCTAGATCTAGAAACTCAGCGTGAACTCTATAGAGTCGTGCTCCAAAAATAGTCACCAAAAACAAGAAAATACAACAAAAAATTTTAGAAAGACAAAAAACACTTTCATAAAATCAACAAAGGTATAAACACTTACTTTTTAATTCTTCATCTTTGCTGCCAAGTATATTCGTCATCCAAATCTTTTCTTCGAGAAATGGCGCCAAAATAGCGTACCGTTCACTGCGATAGAGCCAAAAGAATAATCGTCGAATTGTAAAAAAATAATGCATAAGATTACTTTTATTAGATAATTATAAATAAGTAACATAAGAATAACTATACATAAGCAACAAAAATAGTTATAAACAAATAGCATAATAATTATAAATAAATAACAATATTAATTACAAATAAATAACAAAATATGTAATAATATTTTATAAATAAATGTTAAAAGAAACAATTATAAATAACGAATATTATATATGATTATTACACATAGTAATAATTCCATTTTTGTATTACATTATGAATAAAATAATTACATAATGTATGTTAAAATTAATTAAGAATTCTAATTACAAAATAGTGAAAGCTTGCAATATGCAACTTGCATTGTAAGTTCCTTCAATGAATTTCATTGAATAAAGAATGTAAAAAAAAGAAAAAAAACATTTTTAAAACATAAAATAAAATGAAAATAAACGATTTATAGTGATAAAAGCACAACATTTATTCTTCTAAGAAAAAAATATTCTAGTACTCACTCATTTTAGAAATATCCATATTCGAAAATAGCAGAGAATCAAACAGAAGACGCGAACAATAGAAAAATTACACTGAAAATGGTTAAATTTTTACAGAAATTAGAAGTATTTGTTAAAATTGTCGTGAGAAATTAATAGGGTTACAGTGTAAAAAAACTAATAAAAATTATTTCTAACATACGTTATCCCCATGGCAACCACATCAACAGACGATAAAAATATTAAGGTAACCATATTGTAATGTTATCACTCATCTTGGTGAACATAAACAACAACTTGGCGCTATTACCCCCGATATCAAACTAGCACCGACATATTTATTCTCTGTGTATTCAACGAGTACTAAAATTTCCATAAATACTTAAAATATACCATCTAAAGTGCATCTAATATGCTTTCAAGTTAATTTATGTCCTACTCGGATGATTTCACAGAATCTTTTTCTTTGAAAACTATCAATCTATTTTACTTTTCATTTTTATAAATTTTAATTGTTTTGTTAAAGAATTTTTTGTATTTACAATAAGATATTTCTTAATAACTCATTTTAAAATCTATTTATTACAATTTGCATGTTTTTTGGTATTTTTTTAGCTAATTTATTGTTATTGGATTCATTACAATTTCAGCTTGCTTTTTATTTTCTGCCTAACGTATATTGGAATCATTTAACCCTTTAAAGTTCACTACATATTCCCTTTGAAAAATTAACAAAATAACTTCAAAAATGACTATTAGACATGATGATGATCATAAATATACAAAGAAAATTTTTTTAGCATTTTTCAATTTCAAGAAATTTGTGGTTTCACAGTGAAACCACTGAACAGTAACGGTCCATTTTTCCTATTCAAACTAACCAATCCAAAATACTATTTAGAAAAAGAAATATAATATTTTAAGGCCTTAAAACTTTTATATATTAATGGAATTAATTATAAAGAAAAATAATTTTATAAGTTTTTAAATATTTTTTTAAATTTGTCTGCACTTTTATAATTTTAATACAAATTCAGACATAAAATTATATATATTTTGCATTACATACTAAAAATAATGTAAACATGTATATAACTGTTAGATAGCTTTATACACACTCACAGCGCAAATCAATCATTAAAAGAAGTTAAATGCAAACTTATAACTAAAAATTTTATATATGTAGAAAATTTAAAAAAGATATAATTTCCAGTCCTTGTGAAATTTTTCGAAACGTGTCACATTATCATTACTTTTTGCTATCTTGAATAATCCGACATCATAGTTAGAGCACATTCATCTCGTTCTGTGAGGTTTCCGCTCTGGTATAGCAATAAGCACATCTTCTGGACTTGCATTTAGTTGGAATGTGGCCAACATTTTTGTCTGTCCTTTTCAGAAACTGTATGTTTCCTGAATTTCAGTTTCATGGGTCCAGAATAAGAATTAGACGCAAACCGTTTTTCAGGAAATTTTTTATGTCCTATTGACACAAGGCCTGTTATTAAATCTAACCGAAAACTTTTCAAGTTGTTATTGTATGGGATTTTCTCACCGTGCATCAGAGACCAAAGAATATATGAACTGACGATTGTCATATTAAAAAAATATACGGTGCCAACATTTTTTTTTTTTGATTTTCTGTTTACTGGTGAAGGATCGGTGAAATATCTTGAAGGGATGTTATTTCATCTGAGGACTCGCTTTGTTCAGTAAAAGGCATATTTCGGATCTTTACAGACGCTTTATTTTTCCAAGTAACTTTAAATATACGGGATGGTCTTGGCACACTTATGTCATCTTTTTCCTCATCAATATCGGTATTTTCACTTGAAGAGGACTTTGCAGTCCTAACATCCTCTGCTTCACTGAGCAATGATTCATCGGATTCAATATCAGAAGGTAAGTTGTGAAATACTTCCAGAGCTTCTGGAATGGTTAATCCTTTTCTTGACATTTAAAATAATTACCAGAAATAACACGAAGAAATACTTAAAACATCTTATCACCAATATTAAGAAATACAAGAAAACGATGGATTGATATTTCTGTCTTCTCTGAGAACACCCCAAATACAAAATGCCTAAGGAAAATTTGTCTTTGAGCTCCCAGCCCAAAAATATTGCAACGTCAGCTCATTACCAGAACTCACACCATCTATACATGTCAAGAAAGACGTATGGATTGTTATTTGACCAAATGGACCATTGTGTCTCCATAAAAGGCACCCATGGTTTGGGGACACACATGCGAACTGTCTTAGAGAATGTTTTTGAATTACTATGTTTCTTTCTCAACCTTACAGACACCTGTTCGTTCAAATCATATATAGAACTGAAACTACAAGTTATAACCCCTTTGTGTTGCGTCCCCCTTATCCTATTGACGTAGCCAATTTGAATAGAAATGTACTTGTACCAAGGACAATTATAGAAGCAAACTCAGTGAATATGTCACAGTAGGAATTATAGCTTCCAGATGTTGGACACAAACCCATGTCGGGATAGAGAGCAAAAGACAGGAAAATTATTCACACGTACCCAAGGAATGCGATTAAGGTCGGATGGGGGTGTGTAAATGTGTGACTTTGACAGTGAGAGGTGGCGAAGAATGTGAAAGTGACCGGTTCCCGGAGATTACCGTCTCTTACTGGAGTTGGGTTTCGGAATGAAACCACATATTTTAATTTCATTTTTCTACTCTTCTGTTTACTTATCAAAATGACTGAAAGCTGTAATTAATAATTAGAAAGAAGTATAGTAAGACCCCATGCTATAATTTAAAATAACTATTTTTTTAATATTTTTTTTATAGCTAAGGGAATTTACCAAAGTTAAAGAGACCTCAATATTTTTCTATTTAAAAGGTCTCAATAGTTAAATATAGCTGTAATGTTGTCATCTATTGATAGTAAAAAGAACAAAAATTTGAAAAAAACACTTTTAGGGATAAAAAAATTTTAATTATTATTTTTTAAAAATTTTTTAAAAGTGTGGTTTTGTGTGAAACCACTGAACGTTAAAAGGTTAAGAAATCCAGGTCATGATTTAATATTATGAGGCTTTGTAGTAGGGCAGAGAATTAGATGCATCTTGCAAAATGAGTTATTTCTATTAATAATTTATCATGAATATAAAGTAAATGAATATTTACTTTTAGTAAAGTAAATATCTTCAGATTTCTGATTTTAATTGTTTATTATTTTTTATAGGCCATCACCAACCTAAATGAAGCAAATAGTCAATCAAAATTTTCAGATGTCCAGTATTTGATCATGGGTTCAGAAAAGGGAGAAATTCAATTATTAGATATAAATACTGGAAAACTTTATAGCCATTTTGTAAGTGTGATGTATTTAGAAACTTGTTGATACTTTTTAATATATTTCTCAAAGATTTGTTTTCTTTTGTAATAATTTTTTTTGTGTTTTAGGTTAGTTCTCATACAAATGCTGTTAATGACCTCTGTTGGAATTTAGATACACTTAGTTTATTCAGTTGTTCAACTGATAAGACAATTGGAATATGGGACATGATATCTGGAAAGTTGAAAGCGTAAGTTGCTATAATTTAACCTTCTTTCTTTCATCTCTTGAGAAATTTTCCTTTTTACATGCAATCTCATAAGCTTCATTACCTCAATCAAGAAGTATTTTGTTTTTATGATACTCTGAGCTTTTTCTCCCTAGTAGTTTTTCAGAACAAATCGTTATGATTTCAGTTTAAAAATTGCAATAAATTAGTAGTCATTCTTATTGATTGTATTTGTTCCTTGATGTGCCAAAAAAATCACTACTTCATAAACTGACAAGAAAATAAAACATGCATTTGGAATTTTAGTGATTTCTTTTGTGTGGTCTTTGAAAATTAATACCTGGTGTTGAAGGCAATATCAGTCCTGTTTCATTTCTAATAAGAAACACAAATGAGAGAAAAAATATATATGCATTAAATTTTTAATCTATTTTTATTTAGATATGGAATTAATCTTGCTATTATTGTTAAATGTTTTTGTACGAATATTAAATGTATCGTCTGCAGAAACGTCTTATGACTTCTTGAGGCATTGGGTCCCACCTGTGACCCTTGAAAGCAGACAGTATATGTTGTCAAAATTCTTATACAAATGGAAATGTACATGACTAATAATCCTACAAATCTAGACACAAACTGGTTTGACTGATTGCCATCTTTCAACTACATGAATAATGGTGGTAGGCCTAGACATGGATGATGGCCATCAGATAATAATGCAGTCTTGCCACTGTTTCCGGTTGGCATATACCGTATTTACTTGAATCTAAACCACACCATTTTTCCAGTATTTATGTTACTGAAAATTAGGTAGCTTACAATCAAAAACAAAGCATTTGTTTAATGGGGAAAATTGAGTTTCCACCCCTTTCAAAAAGAAAAATGAAACCATCCATTTTGGCAACTTGTATCAATGACTTATCTCATTCCACAGTTTATCTCCAGTATTTTATCTATACAAATAAATAAAATTGAAGTGTCTGCTTGTAATTTGAAATTAACAGCTTTTCACTAAATGCATTCAAAAGTATATCCGATACTTATATCAAAAAATCAATTTTTAAAATTGTCGGTCTGTCTGTTTGTTCAGGCTAATCTCTGAAACATCTGAACCAATTTTGATGGGACTTTCAATGGCAGATAGCTAAAGATATAAGGAGTAACTTAGGCTATAGCCCAAGAGCCCACTACTGCCAGACCTTCGTTATTTTATAAAAGCTGAAAGTTTCTCTGCGGATGTCACCAACACAGGTAAGAATGATCAGCGAGTATGGAATTTGGATTGTGGTTACTTGCGCAGGTAATAGGTAGTAAAGGTGCATAAAATAGTACCTCAACTTCCATAAAGTATAAAGCTCAATTTTTTTATATTTTCTTTGGAATAACATTAAAAATCCTGTCATCCATTGCCGGACACCCCTTAACTCCTTAACTTAAGAAAAAAATTATTATACTTTCGTTACAGTATAAAAGCTGAATTTTATATATGTTACTTGGGACCTATAAAAAGATGTTACCTCAAAAACCGGACAGTTTTAATGGTTTTTACATCTTGCCAGACACATTGAAAGTTTGCTGCAGGTGTGAGTTTAAGGCAACTGTTCAAGTGGGTTCGAGTGGGATAGGGCGTTTAGTCTATTGCGATCACTTAAGAAATCCAAAGAAAAAATAGTTTTATTACGTTTATAAGCATCTTGTATAAAGTATAAAATATTATTTTATTATTACTAAGTACAAAAAAAATATTATTACATGTAAAAATCATACATCATTGTCGTCGATATTTTTATCTTCGTTAGTACTACTCCAGTCCGTGGCTTGATTTTCATCAATATCGTTTTCTCCATCAGTTTTGAAAAAAGTTAAGCAAGTTTATATAATTATGAATAATTTAAAAATTATGTACAATAATTTGACATACTAATTGCATACCTGTTGAGTTTTAAATGAATCACTGACATAACTTGGTAGTTGATCCCCTTCAAACCATTTAAAATGGTATTTATCATTTTCGAATGCCCAGCCATTATTTTCTGGTTGATATGTGGCTGGATTTTTCAGATGAGCATTGTTCCAAATGGTACATGTATAGTTTGCTCGTAGAAACTGCTGCAATAGCTCGCTTTTCAAGGTGGTAGATTGCTAGCGTCAAGATTTCGCAACTTCTTTCGGTTAAAAGCTTCGTTTACATCAGAAACTGTATACAAGTCGATGAACATTTGAAATCGAGCGGCATCAACATCAATTACATTACCGGCATTGTATACATTGCATATAAATCTCTGAATAATATTAAAGACGTTTTGTTGTTCATCTGTATTTTCAATTAATTCGCTCGTACCGAAGCTTCCTGGTACTCTGGATTTTTTTTTAATGTTTTGTAAGGTTTTAATTTTCCTTTTCTGAAGAATGCACGATTTAAATCACATCCTGTGATGGCATGATATCCAGGTATGCTCTGACAAATTAACTGTCCTAACTCTGCGTGTATTTTGGTTAGGTCCACATATCTCAAATTATTTCCAGTAACCGTAAGCATCCAAACAACCGAATCGTTTTTAAGAGGGTGCATGTTACCAAGCATTATAACAGCAATATCAGTATCAATACTTCTAATTACTATTTCTGCTGGATAGTTGATGTAGCATGCATGGTATACTGTCTATGTGTCTGCTTCCTCATGTGATGGCATGACAACTCTTCATCAACCCTTGAGACAACTTTGTTGGATTCATTAATAGTGAAAGAATGACATTTTCTGAAATTTATGTGTATAATTTTGTTGCCAATAAATGGAACCAATTCATCAGTAGCCCAATGCGAAATAATAAAAAAAATCAACCTGAGCTTCTTTAAAATTTAAAATTTTCAGCTGTTTCGTGAAGTCACTTGATAGAATTTGTTCAAGCCCAGTTATGGTGTACTCTAATTGCACAGATTCTAACCGTTGGGAATGCTCGTAATCTTTGATCGATGGAGTAAACAGGTGTCCAACACACAGGCCGCATGTGGCTCGCCAGTACGTAAGTTTCGGACCACCAACTCTTTTAAAAAATTCTTTAAATATTAGGTTTTTAAAGGTTTTTCATTTCGAAATTTATTTATGATGAAATTTATATATATATATATGGTTGGTACCATCAAACTAGTTTAACCCCACTTATCGGTCCTAAGTCTGAGGTTGCACTTGGATATTTTATAAATTTTTATTTTATAATTTTTAAATTTTGTTTGAAAACGGAATTTTATCTTCTCTATTCGCCATTGATATTTTGAAATGGAATTTAATGTTATAAGATTCATATAATTTCAATTTTATAATTGATTATTAAGTTGTGATTAAATTATATATATTTAAATATATATATATATATATCTACAATGTATTTGCCTGTTAACTGTTCTTGTTTTAAAATAAATCCTTTTTGATAATAGAAACGTCCTTTAGATTAAAATAGATTTATATTTTGTCAAACAGTTACATTTGATTTTACTATAATAAATTACTTTTTTAACAAATTCCGAATTGCATTATGCATATCCTTTCCTATGGATGGTACATGATTCTCTGTGTGTACGACTTTCATTTCTCCTCCTCCTTTTCTGTTTGGAGTTCCCAAAAGGCAAGAGGCAGTCAGAGAATGTTTATAAAAATTATTCAGGACAGTTAAGACAAAAGGCAACGTATACTAATCGTTTGAGAATGACAGCGCAATCAAATTTCAACAATGAGTAACGAAAGATCAATTCAAAAGGAACTCCGTAATTTTCAAGAAAATAGCAATTGTAATATTTTAAGCATTATTTGATCATTTTATTATTACATTATATAAACATTATTATATTATCTATGTCTGTATACATGAAAAATAATGAAAACAATAATAATAATTCATTTTGTTTTAAATTTTCACTCCAATAAATAGTTGTTTTTTTCCAAAAATGATGTAAAGGTACATATTTTTATGTGCTGCCCGCAAGATTATAATGTTTTTTCGAAGTGGCCCGCAAGGTCATTTGGGTTGGACACCCCTGGTGTAAAGTATTGATCAAAGATCACGTCAATTCTCGATGTTTATAATTGAGTGCCATTTGCAACACTTATTTTGAAATTTTTCCAAATGTTTTTGGAACATTTTTAATTGTATGTAATAGGAAAAAACCATCAATTATTAGAACATCTATTTCATGTGGTTCCTCGTGCTGGACCTCTTTCTCTAGGGATTTCATCAAAGCAGATTTATCTGTCTTACAGATAGTGCCAACCAAATGGTACTGAGGTCATTGGGTAAGACAAAAGAAATGTATACATTGCAATCCATAGAGATACCCAGCATGCGTCCAAATAAATCCTTTGGATTTTAATTTCTTGAATTTAAGGGGTGTCTGGCAGGGGGTTGCAACTACACTAAGTGTCCGGTAATGGATGACGGGATTTCTAATGTTATTCCGAAGAAAATATAAAAAAATTGAGCTTTATACTTTATGGAAGTTGCAACTACACTAAGTGTCCGGTAATGGATGACAGGATTTCTAATGTTATTCCGAAGAAAATATAAAAAAATTGAGCTTTATACTTTATGGAAGTTGAGGTACTATTTTATGCAACTTAACTACCTGTTACCTGCGCAAGTAACCACAATCCAATCTCCATACTCGCTGATCGTTCTTACCTGTGTTGGTGACATCCGCAGAGAAACTTTCAGCTTTATAAAATAACGAAGGTTTGGCGCTCTTGGGCTACTACTTTTATTTTAGAAAATAATTAGGGTTCTGCGAAAACAAAATTAAAACCAATGAAGTAGTGAACAATATCCGATGAAATTAGGCTTAACCAGGAAATTCGCCCGGTTCTGTGCATGCATATACTCTCGGAAGGTGGGGGCCTGGGGAAATGCTTCTTTCTCCTTATGCTGGTCTTGAAGGGAGAAAGTAATAATTATAGAAATCAATTTTAAACATTGTTAGGTTTTCTTTCAGGAAAATAGTTCAGTTTTTATTTACTTTGAAATTGATCAATTTAATGTTGTATATAGAGTGATTGTTCAATAAATTTAATACAAAAAAACCAAGAAAAAAAACCAAAAAAGTAAACATCAATTCACTCAGTAGAAAAATGACATTATTCTTACAGCGTAGGTATTTCTTTACGTGGAATACTTAATTATTAAGTTTTCGTAAATTCTGCGAATTGAATAAACACTTTTTTGTTAAATTCCACATGGACGAAGTCGCAGGTAAAAGCTATTTAACATAAAATAAATGCATCAGAAAGTAATATTAACGTATTACACATTCAGATACAAATTATTTACACTATTTTAAGCGTTTATTGCACACAATTTGTAACAATGTATTACTTTTGCTAAGCAGAAGGAAGGTGTTTTCAAAAATCGACCCACAAGAGAGGTTATGGGGCGTTATGAATGAAAAAAAAAAAAATCTTTTTTATAAGATATTATATCTACAGACTAAAAATAAAAAAAAAAATTCACATATTACTTAAGGTGTGGATTGTGAGAATGAAGCACATACAATATATTTTGAATGATTGTAACAAAAGACTTTCCTCTCTGTTGTTCAATTAATTATGTTGCTACTCAATGATATTTTATAGTAATTTTATTGCAATTGTGTACTTATAGTTGGCATTTGTACTGGTTTAAAAACTGTTGTTTTTCTTTATTAGTTAAAATGATTTTATTTTATTTTTCCTCTCTTCCCATTTAGTATGTGGGAAGCAGACGAAGAGCCCCTTCATTCAATTTGTGTGATTGATAATGATAATTTGTTGGCAGCTAGCACATCTGTTACATGGTGGAATATAAAAGAACAGACAGTAATAAAGGTAATAAAACAATGACTATACATCTAATTAGAACAAATACATTAACAATTTTATATTTTATCAGAGAAATTTCTGTGTATTTGTGTCGTACGTTCATATTGCTGTTTTTTTAACAACTAACTTTTTAAAATTGTAAAAATTTGTATCCATTGTTTTTTAGTAAAAAAAAAAACAACTTCAGGTTTTAAAAGTTACATTTCTTTAAAAATAAATTTTATAGTACTTTTAATTGTAGTTATTGTGAAAGAAATGTAATTCTGATTCAAAGTGACTAAAAAGACATCTACCATCTTTTAATTGCTGCAGCATCAATTTATTTGGGGAAATTTAAAGCATGGTTGTTTTCTTTAAAAAAAATTCACTTGGGCAAGAAACTGGAATTTCCTTTTTTTTTTTTTTTAAATACTTATTCAATTTTTAAAATTTTTATAGCTGTGATTTCGTTTTATTTATGGTAACAATTATTTGGAGAATTTGAAAGTTCAAGAACTAAGTCTATTTTAGATGAATTTGCTGTCTTTGATTGAATTTCAGAGGGAAAGGAAAAAAGTAGATAGTATAAAATAATCACTATTAATTGTAAGCCAAAGATGTATGCGTAAAAAATCTTTTCATCTACAAACCAAATAGAAAATTATTAAGAAAATTAACTTTTTTACTGAGCTGGTTTTTTTCCCTTGTCCAATATTAATAAAAACATTCATTTTTGAATTCTTTCTTAAATTTTGTCTGTTATCTTTATAGTACCACTTTTTTTAAAGAGAACCTGGGAAGTACTTGATCATTCAGCTATAATTACATAATTGTTGTTTTATTTACTAAATCTTTCTTTCCTTTGAGTTTAATTTGCAATTCAGCTATTATTCAAAAATATTTAAAAATTAGACCTAGTCAAGTTTTTTTATCCTTCCGCCTTGATTGTTATAATTTTCAATTCACCATGGGTATGCTAGCTAATTAAATATTTATTTTACCTGCATACTGTATTTTCATAACTTAATAGTGTAATGAATTTTCTTTTTAAACTTTAGGGAGAAAGTTGAATTTATTTCCTTAAATTCAGACTACGTGGCTATCTATAATAAATATTCTAAAATTAAATATACACTACTATTTTTAAGAGATTTTTCCCTCTGAAATAATACCCACAATTATTTTATTTATTAGATTCATTCATGAAGATTGAATAACTGCACGGTTAGTCTTAACATGTATTTATTAAAACAGAACAGAGAACTCCCCTCAACTGATGGGACTCAGCTTATATACATGTATAAGAATATTTGAAAAATATGTGGCTCGAATAGTAAAGAAAGTTCTAGGATCAACAAAATTCCAGAGAAAGAATTAAATATTTTAAAATTAAAACTCCAGTCTTTGGATAAAGTGCACTGGCTGGGAGTCAAACCAGCAATCGACAGATCTCCAATCCAGTGCTCTAACGACCAAGCTAAGGTGAATCATAGCATTTCTTCCTTTATACGGCAATATGCTCAGACTAAAAAATATGCAACTTCAGTGCTATTTAAAATTTTTGTGATAAGGAACACTTTAAAATAATTAAAATCTAAAAGCATGTAATTTCTGTTCAATATACTGTATCTTCATTTTTAAAAAATTCCTTTTTATCTATGATCTTTACTTTAGTTTCACCAAACAAAATATTGTTCTGTTATTAAAATTATATTAACATGATTCACTAGTTAAATTTGCTTCACTGGATGTGTTGTGAAAAGGAAGCTGAAAATCTGGGAAAAAAAGACATTTTTTAATAAGAATAACGA
>BMAV01013391.1:0-41369 GCA_019973955.1 Trichonephila inaurata madagascariensis
GTTTTTTTTTTCCGCTAATGGGGTCCTTGTCTTAAGCGAACCCTCATTTAAACTTTATTATTTTTTGCGAAACATTTCATTATAAAAGATCTACAGTTTTATTAAATATTTTTATCAGTACGTAATACGAAACATTACGAAAAGAGTACAGAGACAAATTATATAAAATGCTAGCCACATTACCTGCCTTGAACTGATCAACTGAATTTTTTTTTCACTTGTTATATAAAAGTTCTTTGTAGATCACAAATGAAATCTACATTTATCTCTATATTTATTACAATTGAAACGAAATGCTATAATTGTCACATCATTTATAAAAGGTTTATGGAGTTAGTATTCCTTTTTTTTTTTTTTGTATAACTATGTGTTTTTTAAAAATAGCCACAACATTTTAAATGTTACTATCAACAAAAAAAAATAAATAAATTCAAACGTACTCATTAAAATCCTTAATATTCCTATCCTCATGAGGGATAAAATAATTTTTTAGGGTTAAAGAAAGTCAACTCTTGAAATCGTTACTCTAAAATAAAATACAAGTAATGATTAACACATCTAATTTGCAAAATTTAGCCGATTAATAAATACATAAAAGCAACTTATCTGATCCATTAAATATTTTCAAAAAATTAATACTATTTTAAAATCAATCAAAGTACTTAAAAAATTAGGAATATGAAATTTTTGCATTATTTTTATTTAGTTCAACACAGTTTGTGACTGCTCGCGTCCTTTTTCTTAACATAACCTCTGGGTTCTTTGAGGGCCCAAAGATTAATGGCAAATCTTTTCCAACCCAAATCCAAAAAGGTGAAACGAAGGATAGATGCAAATAAGAAAACCCTTTAAAAGGACGGGTTTTAGTAAGCGCGATGGCAATTTAAGAAAGTTTGTTTGGAAAAGGTAAAAGTGTAATTTGACGGCCTACCAAGAACCACGGAAACTCCCCAAATTATACAAGGTCATCCCATTGACTCAAACCTTCTGAATATCTGAAGTTGATTGAACCGGGGGTTAAAAAATTCAAGGTAGAAAGATTATTTTCCGAATTCGAAATATTATTAGGATTGAGAGTAGGCGGATAAAATAATTATATAGCTAAGTGATCCAATTGCGCGATCTGTGTTAACTACGGCTACGTGTTTTGGTTTATTCTCACTTAATATAAGTTTGTTCGATATATAAGTAATTTAAGTTAAACTCTTAATAAAAGTCATATTAAGAATTCTAAAATGTCTCTTCATTTCGAGAATCCCACACCTCTGACTTATGCTGAAGCCCAACGATATGGTCGACAAAGATCGACCATATCACAAGTTTAATATTAAAATATGCTCTGATGTTAAAAACGTCTGGAATAATAATGAAATAAATAACGTTAAAGTTTTTTTAGTAATTGAATTTAATAAGAGCGTTGCGTACAAAAGATGAAAAATGTACATGTTTGATTAATAATTTAGTGACTGTTGGAAGAAAATTGTCCCATATTCAATGCATTGCTAAAATTATTCAACATTTCTTAAACCTAATATTGAAAATTTAATTAATAGCAATCAAACAATTTTATTAATTAACAAAACAACAAAAATGGAAATTACAATCATTTTTCAAATTAATTTCATACTGAAATTTTATAAAATGAGTCTTTTGATAACAGATTTCATAATTTATATGTAGTCAAACGAAAACACCTCAGGTGGTACTTCTAATTTATAATACTATATCAACTACCACACAATATTACTCGGAAATTTGAGATCAGTTTCGTATAATAAGTTTTACTTGCTAAAATATAAAAAATGAATTCTTAGCAAAATCAAGATTCGAACTCCGTGACTGATTTACTAGGACTAGATCTATTAAAAAGATCAAATCTGTATAAATATACGAAGAAGGAATTGACTTGAGAACAAATACAATATAGAATTTTCACCAAATTCCATTCAGTATTTGAGTGCATTCATAGTTTTTATATCAGCACACAAATGAGTATGTATTGTAGAATATCATTATATTATAATAATATATATATATTTATTAATGTATAATAATATAGAATATATTATATATATATATATATTATCTGTATAATAAATATATGAAAATTAATGATTAATAGAAATTTGAAATGAAAAGGATAGATTTTAAAGCATTATTTTAAAAAACTGAACTTGATAAAATGGGCAGCTTTCTTTGACATGAATAAATTAACCAAATTGAGCATACCAAATTGTATTAAATTTTTAAAATCTGTATGAATTTCATAAAACTTACCAATAATTTGATTTTATATAATTATTCCACTAAACAAACGGTTAGAAATTTGGATATTTTTAAAAATATAACAGTTACAAACCAAATAATAAATGGAATGTTTTAATGAAAAAATTTATTTGTATTAAATGCGAAAATGATGTAGGCAAAATACAAATTTTGCCTGCAAGATGTATACACAATACATGAAGAGAGAGAGAGACCTTATTTCGTAACTTTCCGTATTAAATAAGTACTAATAATACATAATGCAATTTTGTATTTCTTTTAACTAAATAGTCTCGTACAAGTAAAATTTTAGTCATTTCTGCTCTTTAATGTTATAATTACTTAATGTTTAATATAAAAATGACACCTTTTTCAATTAAGGAATGTTTAGTTTCACTGAAAACGGGATGACTATTGAAGGACTGAAGAGAAACAAAAATCTAGAATAATGAAATAAATATGTTTCTTTGATCAGTGAAGGAAAAAAAAGACAATATGCAATGATAAAAGAATAAGAACTTTTTTTCCCCAACAAAATACCTGTTTGAAAGAAACATTTATTAATTAATGTGATATAGATGCTGGTAGAGACGTTCTCTTTCTCAATTGTTCTTTTTTCCACTCGTTATTATTTTCACTTGTTGCCGAAATGTATTTAAATACCGCAAATTTTTTAAACCTAATTTGTTTTAAACTCGTCTTCTGGAATGAAAATATACAGATAATGGGGTTACAGAGAGAGCTAGAAAAAGTATAAGAGAGAGTAAACTTTTTAACATTTTTCGGTACCTCTTGAAATTATTTAAATAATTAAGAAATACCTCATTGTAGGATTTAGGTATTAAATAAATGGAATCTATTTATTGAATTATAATTTCATGTTGTATTGCAAAAGAGGGTGTGAAATAATTTAGAGCTCACATCAATAGCCCGCTGGGAATGTTATGATTATCAATTAAATGAATGAGAAAAAATTAAAGTGGATTTATAATTTTCAAGATACATTAAATGCATTTTTAAAAATATTCATGTTCTTTATGATCAGGGAATTTTGTTCATTAAAATTTTTTCAATACGATTGATTGCATAATATAAAACACCAGAATTTTTTGCAATAGTCTGTATAATAATGGTTTGTATTGATAACTCAAATCGAAGGCGCAACAGCCCATGAGGGTCAAAGCCTACTGTGCCCGTCTCAGTTTTCCTGACCTTGGGCACTGAGGTGCATGAGTAGATGTTCCGTTCAGGTGGTTAGTCTGACGCGAAATCTCCAGAGTTAAGTTCCCAAGCAAGCTTGGTACTAATTTATCAACCCACTAAAGGGATGAAAGGCCGAGTCTACTTTTCCCAACCCAGGGTTTGAACCCCGGACCTATGGCGGGGATGCACGATGCGCTACCGCTCAGCCACTGCCACTCAGCAATATTGATAACTGCTGTATAATATGCTCTGTGTTAATTTATAAAACAGAAATGTAATAATCGGTCGAAGCCTTAGCTTACCATAGCATGTATTCAATAGAAGCGATTTTCAAAAGTTTCTTCTTTGAATTATCGTTTTCTGCATACAATACCTAGCTATTAAAGATGATATTACCATAAGAACTAAGCAACTGGTTCAAAATCACTCCCAAATATGAATTTTTATTTGGATAGGTGATGGATCTCGTAATTCTGAACTGCAGTTTAGTAACAAGGATGATACCAGAGCTCGTATATATATACGAGTATACTTCACATATTTAATATGAAGGACTTTTGATGAAATGAAAACTCAAAACCGTAGCGCAATTGGAAGCCCATTGTTTGTGACTTCTCACTAGACTTCCATTACCCAAACATCAGTTCTAGTGCAAACATAAAAAATTAAAAAAAAAAAACATTGCATATGTCTATATATATATATATAATTTTTTAGTAAAAAAACAAATATAAAATAAAATTATTTGCAAAAAGTCCTGCAATTTAATTTTAACATAATTTGGTATTGTCAAATCAGGCTATTCATTCAAACGGAATCTATTCCTTTTTGTAATACTTAATTATATAATGCCTTAAAATTAGTCATTTGCCTTTTTTAACTTTCTTGTATATTTAGAAAGCTGCATTTTATGATAGGTTTCTGTAATATAATCGTAGATATAAAAATCTAATCCATTAATATTTGTGACGGCTCACGCGTCCTTTCTGTAACATAACCTCTGGGTTCTTTGACGGCCAAGATTAATGGCAAATCTTTTCCAACCCAAATCCAAGAAGTGAAATGAAAGTATAGATGCAAATAAGATAGCCTTTAAAAGGACAGAAGTTTTAGTAAGCGCGATGGCAATTTAGAGAAAGTTCTGTTAGGAAAAGGTAGAAGTGTAATTTGACGGCCTACCAAGGAATCACGGATATCTAGCCATTACTACAAAGGTGCATACTATTGCCCCGAGCCCAACAACCTATCAGAAGGTGTTTGAACTAATTTGCCTGGAATTTAAGGTAGGAAAAGAATATTTGATATAGAAATCGTAACAGTATTAAATTGAAAGTAGGCGGATAATATAATTATTTAGATAAGTGATCAATTGCGCGACTCTGTTTTAGCTACGGCTACGTGTTTTATTCTAACTTAATATAAGTTTGATGCATAAATTTAAGTTAAACTCTTAAAATAAAAGTCATATTAAGAGATTCTAAATATCTCTTCATTTCGAGAATCCACACACCTCTGACTTACGCTGATGACCCTAAAAGGATATGGTCGACAGATCTGACCATATCACATATTAATGTTATTACTTATTCACATTTCAAGTTCACAAACTATTGGCTGTGTAACGTCGGTAGGTAGCTTTGACAGAGATTGTCACAGCTAAATTTTTAAATAAAAATTATTTATTCGCTTCATAGGTTACTATATATGAAATAAGAATCCAATAACATATATGTCTCTGGCTTGGTGCAGTCAGTCTAAGTCACGGGAAATTCCCGAAAGGCACTCGCTCAACTCTCAAAGCCTACCGGCGTTCCTCGTTTCTCTCATTTCTTTCCGTTCCTCTCAATCCCCGCTTTTCTTTCAGGGCTCCTCTCCGTTTCATCCAGGGCTCTCGAGCTTCGATTCTAAGGGGCTGTGACGTGAACACATCACTCCGCCACCTCTTATCTGGGAGCCCCTGATTTCTTTGCGTTGTGAGCGTGGTTCGGTGGTAGGAGATGTGTGGCTTCTGAGAGAAACAGGTGGGGTTTACGTGGATTGAATAGCGTTGGTTAGTGAGCTTTTGGACTTTAAGAAACGGTGACCCGGCAGAAGGAAGAAAAACTATTGAATTAAATTAAGTAAGGGTGGAATTATGTGCGGCATTTGGTGCAAGAAAGGGAAGAATTAAGGAATATATTGACATTAAATTATAAAATAGGAAAAAAATTAATCAATAAGCGCTTCAAAAGTAAAGAAGCAACATTCTTTGACATCAGTTTTGCTTTAGGCAGGAGAATCTTTAGTACACGGAAATTGTTTAGCGATATTTGCAAATATTTTAAATAGATCCATGATATTTTGAAATTCAGAAGAATTATATGAACGTTAGAATTAAACAGAAGCAAGAAGTTTGGGAGAAGCTTTGACTTTTCCTAGGGGAATTTTGTCGACCTGAGGAAGGGGGATCATTATCATTTTGTTTATGGGTTCCTGCGGTAACGTTGGCAAAGAAAGGACAAACTTCCTCTACAACTTGTACTGTAAAACTATTTTTATTCCTATTTGGGAGGGTGGTAACCCTTCTTGGGTATATGTAGGAAATTTAGGGCATTTACATTTTCGTGTAACAGGCCAGAATATACTACCCGTACGTGGCAATTTATACAGTATTAGGAGTTTTGAGTACTAGCTGGCCTGCGTGTACTCTGGTAGTGTGTTCCAATCCACACTTAAGGCTCACTCCTAAAAAACCCTTTTAAATACCAAGGGTAGATTGCAACACGCCCCTCGTCTCTCATTGCCTCGTCCCAGCCACATTCGTGTATTACTATTTGTGCAGCAAACAAATCCTGGTCCGTCTGTGGAAGCTAAGGTCATACATAATTCTTATCTAACTTCTGAACACCCTTATCCATCACGCACTGGGGTTTCTGTTCATTCTCTTTACTACGACGGTGACGGGATTCTTTCATGCAGGCTTCGCCTATTGTCGGCAGGTTGGCTCTTTGACCGTACATAACTCTAAGACCGGGTGTCGGCACGTTTGCCCAAAGGTCCAGACAACAATGACCCCATGGCCGCGATGCACTTGTCACTCACACCTGTGTTCGGAGCCATAAAACTTAGAATGAATGGAAGGTAAGGGTTCACCCCAATCGAGGCAATCACACTATTAATCATGTTTTTTATTGGCTATGACCAAAGGAACAAATCTTAATCCGGCGTTGACTAAAACATCCATTTTTGTTTGAAGGAAAATTTCTTAAGCTGTTCACTTCGTAAAATTTCTCCTGTTGATATAATATATCGTCTTTAACAATAATAAAATTACTTTTAAATTATATTCCAAGTTTCTGATTTGTATATAATGTTTATTATCTTCTTTTAGAAAACGTGTGGATTGAGAACACATTATTTAATATCTTCTATTGTATACGCAAATATACTATTTAAATTTTACATCATTACATTCGAAATATGTTGAATTTTAATTTGGTGGTTTGTATTGGAAATACAGTAACACTTCTCTCACAGACATTTAGTCCAATATAAGATCAACTTATTTCTCATCTAAAGTCATCTGAAAGGAAGAAAAACACACTGCACTCATAAAGTGAATCGTTCAGCAACTCTGGGCAAGGCCATCTTGGCCTTGCTTTAGGAGGGAAAAGAAAAAATAAACCGACACATTCCATCGTTTTTCAGAAGTTTTCTCAAAGCTGAGTAGCAACAGCAACATAAGGAAACGACACAAATAACGAAGATGCGCTGAAATGTAACGATCTATAACAGATTGTTATCTGCTGGTTTGAAATAGGAAAAAAAGGGAGGATGTTCAACGAGGAAGAGCACAGGGGTGGATTTCGAGTGTTTGAACAATATGATGGACAATAGCTACATGCAGTAATCACTTCAGAAAAGGTCGTAAACGTTTGCTGATGGTGACCATAAATCAGAACGACGGTTTCCTTTTTGAGGGAAGCAAATACTCAAGCGCAGTGGTTAAATGTTTGAATTCCTGTCCATCGGCTTTCCCTCTTACTTTCTGCATCGACAACAATCAAATCTTTAGCTTAAGATAATGTAGGGTTTTATAATTTTGAGATAAAGAGTATGATATCTTCATGAGAAATTCAGAAAAAAAAGAAAAAAAGCCACGGAAAAGTAAGCAGAATTGAAAACGAAGCACCAATTATACATCCCGGTATCAATAGAAAGTTGTAAAAATATTGCAGCCAGTGATACAAGTGTAGCACTTTTAAAATACTTACATTAAAAAAGAAATTTATCACGATTTCCTTTGTGTGAAAATTTAATATTTTTTCTAATGAAAGGGGTTTAATAATTATAGTCTTTCTGAATTTATAGGAGGTTGAAAAAAAGTAAACAATACTTTTAACCATTTATATTCAGTCTACGCTTAAGAATTTAATGTATTGAATTCAATCTCTTGTATTTGTGTATTGTGGAGGAGAATCCCAGTATGCATTTAGTTTATATGCACAAAAATTGTTTATAAATATATTGTAAGTCTATTTTACAGAAAAGGATAGATTTGTATTTGATCTCTATATAGAAAACAGAGCTATTGAATGAATTTTATTGTAATTTCATTAAATATTCTTTATATCTAGATTAAAATAAAAATCTTGTCGAAATCATAAAAATTAAGATGTCCCATCTTAATTAACATATTAAAAATTTTTTTTTTTTCTGGTAAGTATATTGAAATGAAAATTCAAATGTGACTTCCATTTCTTGTTAATTAGTGTTCCCCAAAAAATAGTAAAATTTTCCCTCTCTTTTCCAACTTGAGGCAGCAATTTTTATCATTGTGAAGCAGAAATTATTCATACACTCAAAAAATTTTGACAAAATTTAGAAAAATATGAATGCGAGGATATTGTATTTGAATTTATTTCTACAATAGTGAGCGTATTGAAGCAGTTAGATGAATGATATCCATCTTCGTTATCTAATCTTCCCTCTAAACATTTACTAGAGCTAACAATTCAGAATGATGTGTGATTAAAAATAAACTATTTTTAAATATATTTAAATAATTAAAAAGAAGATCCAATTGTATTCATTTTACAATAATATTAATAACATTTTAGAAATTATATAGCACACTAATGTGTATTTTTTAGGGAGTAGTTTTTTTGAAAAAAAAAATACATAATTTTTCAGAAGTATTTCCAATTTCAATTGGAAAGATATTTGCATTTTAAGAATAACATGGCTATTAAAACTGCGTTTGTATTTTGTGTGAAAATAAATTTTGAGAAAACTGAAGAATAAGGGAGGATGTAACATTTGAATTTGACTCTTTTCTCTCCTGATGAATGTGGTGTGGTGCTTAGTTGAAAGAATGATATACTATATACTTCGGACGCTCTCGTCTTCCATCTAAACTAATTCACAGAGATAATATTTCGTATCATCAAATATTGATTAAAAATAAACTATTGATGAAATAAACTATTATTTTTTTGTTGATAAATAATTAAAAAGGCTACAATTGTATTAATTTTAATAATAAAATTTTAAGAAATTATATAGCACACTAATTATACTTTTTTGTGGTAGTTTTGAGGGAAGAAAAAAGAAAAGACAGAGAGAGGCCATAGAAATTTTTAGAATATATATTTCTAAAATTTCAATTAAATGAATCATGCATTTTAAGAACCTTTAAATACGTTGGTATTTGAATAAATACTTTTGAAATGTAATGAAAAGGATTACTGTGTTTTGTGACTCTTTTTCTATAGTGTGAATGTGGTGAGGTAGTTAGATGAGATTGATACACCAATTAAAACAATGGGAATAACATTTCGAATAATTAAATATTGATTAAAATAAGCTGTTTTTAAATCTATTTGAACAGTAAGAAAATTCAATTGTAATTTTATTATTTATTTTATTTTAATAACAACATTTTAGGAAGGAAGTATATAACTTTTAATGTGTATTTTTGGGATGGGTTTTGAAAAGTCATAGAAATTTAGAAGTTTTCCCAAAATTTCAATTGGAAAGAAATTTTGCATTTTTTATGAATAACATTAAAACTGCGTTTGTATTTACTGTACGAAAAGACAGAGGACTATAACATTTGAATTTGACTTTTCTCTCTATAGTGAAGATGTGTGTGGTGTGGCAGTTAGAAGACTGATATACTATCTTCGTTATCTTGTCTTCCATCTAAACCAATTTACAGAGATAACATTTCGAACCATCAAGTATTGATTAAAAATAAACTATTGATGAAATAAACTATTTTTTATATATTTAAATAATTAAAAAAGAGTGCAATTGTATTAATTTTAATAATAAAATTTCAGAAGTTATACAGCACACTAATTAAACTTTTTGTGATAAGTTTTGAGGGAAAAAAAGAAAGACAGAAGAGAGGCTATAAAAATTTTTAGAAATATTTCCAAAATTTCAATTAGAAAGATCGCTGCATTTTTTAAGAATAAAATTAAAACTACGTTAGTATTTGAATAAATAAATTTTTTAAAATGCAATGAAAAGGATTATAATATTTTAATTTGATTCTTTTCTCCCTATAGTGAATATGGTGTGGTGTATGGCAGTTAAGAAGAATGACTTATCGTCATCCTTTTTAAAAACAATTTACGGAATAACATTTCAATCGTGTTAAATATTGACTAACATATTTTCAGTTTGAAATAAATCTGAAAATGTAAATAGGTATTCAGAAAGTAGTTAATTTTAGGATTTCAATATATGCATTAGATGATCAAGTGTGATCCTCTAAAAATTTGACATTCTTTGATATTGAAAAAAAAACAATTTAGGAAAATTGAGTGTTGGTGATAAAAATATTCCTTTTTTATAAAATATGTCTTCAAAACATCGAAACACTTATAAATCGATATAATCTATGTATAATTCAATTCAAATTGAATTATTGAAGGAGAAAACCAATAAGAGGTAAAAAACTATGTGCTTTCACAAAAGCCCAAATTAAAAAAAAAAAAAAAAAAAAAAAATGAAGAAAAGTTTACAAACTTTTTCACAATCATACAGTAAATATAGATATATATTGGTATTTTATTTGCCATATTTGTACAAATCAAATATTGATTTTACTAAAATTATATAAATTTATCAAAAAATAAGGACTTTTGTTGTATAGAAAATAATAATATATAAAATATATAAGATATACACACAGTATGTAATAAATTAGAAGATAACAGAGAAAAAACTTTTAAAATTTTCTCATATTTAATATATTTTTTTCTTAAATTTCTACTAATTTTTAGTTTCATATTAAGTGTAAAAATTCCTAAATTAAATATATATATATATATATATAAACTGTTCAGAGAATTTGCAGGCTGTATAAGAAGAATAAATGTAAGGAGCTTGTGGGCTGAGCGTTTGTACAGTTTCTTGTAGCTTTTATATATAATCTTTTAATTTACACTAATATTTTCTAAGACTGTTATTTTGAAACTTCGTTAGCATTCAAAATAAGCCCGCCTGAAACATTTCAAGACTGCTTTCCTTTATTCTCTTTAAAAAATGTAATTTCGGACGCGCTATATAATGTATGTGTGTTGCGGGAAACCACGCTCCACCACCTATTTCCTAGCACTCACTAAGTACGTGTTGCTCTAATTCTGTGACGTAGACAGAAGTAAAAAGATCTAATAGACGACAGCCACAATTGAATGATACTCGCTCAGTTTGGCGTTTTGGCGCATTTTGAAGTGTCGAAAACCCGCGGTTATTGAAGACTTCCCCGATGCCTTCAATATGTCAACGTCAATGTCAAGTAACTGATATTGTGCGGCTGGGTAGTGTAGTTGGTTTGTCGCTGGCCTTCTGCACCCAAGGTTGCGGGTTCGACTCCGGCTCAAGTCGGTTGATTTTCTTGATGCAGAAAATTGACAGCTCCCATGTCGTATGTGATTATGTGACATGTAAAAAATCCCTTGAGTGTCCATTTGGCTTGGGTGCCTTGGGCAAAATTAGATACCTAAGTACAATTTCTCACCTTCAGAGCTCAGATGCCTCCCTCTAGGTAGGACTGACTAAATATTAACGTCACTTTGTTCAACTACACGAGGGTTTTTGGTGACGGCCTCGTAATTTTGAACCACGGTCAAGTGACGAGGACGACACCTGAGCTGGCACACCCCTCTCGTAACTACCATACCACACCAATGCGAGGACGTTTGAGCTCTCGACAGATTTAACGTGCATCGCTTCCCTACACGGCGAGTCTTTAGTGGCACTGGGTTCGAACTCGTAACAGGCCAGCCACGATCTGATACCTTGACCACTAGGCTACAGCGGCCACCCCTCTGGGTAAGAAATTGGAGGTCAAAATTACTCGCGGTAATTGGTGCCACACTAAAAAGTGATACCAGCTCTTGGGGAATGTACTAGGTCTGCAAAAGGTAAAAATACCAATCCGCAAGCCCCATTAGGAGAAAAAAACATTACTTGTTTAACAGTATTCCAAATGAATAGTAGCACCATCTATTGGCTCAATCACATGAATCTTAAAAGAAATGAATTGGGAAATAACATGTTAAAATTACGCTTACAGGTGCAATCTAAAAATTGGCGAAAATTTGACTTACCTAGGGAATTTGATTTTTGCGACAAGCACACCTATTTACGTCACATTTAAGTTTGCAGTCATACCTCTCGAAATCCTGTTTGATACTAAAAGTTTATTATAATTTATTAAAATATTTTTTAAAAATTTATTTTTAAAGTTTTGTTGAAAAAATTTCAATTTGGGGGGTTAAAAAAAAATTTTTTTTTTAAATTTTTAATTTAAATTTATTTTAATAAAAAAAACTTTTAAAATATTTATTTTTATTGATTTTAAAAAGGGGGGTAACCAAAAACGACCTTTTAAAAAACAATAATGAAACAATTTCCCTAACTTCCCCCCCCCTTACTGGGTTTTTTCTAAGGACCTCAATTTTTTTTCCACCGGTTATTTAAGGTGAATATTCGGGGCACATTTTATCATTTTAAAACCCTTTTTTTCCATGGCGTCAAAAGGGAAAGGGGCCCCCCCCCTTTTTTAATTACCTCGGGGGGCTTTAGACGACTTTGGGTAAAACCCCCAAAGGCTTTTCATTAAAATAAGGAAAAATTTTCAAAACCCCCCATCCTGCTAAAATAAAAATTTATTAGGGGGAAAAAGGGAGGTTAAATAGTTTTTTTAAAACCTGGCTTAATTTTTAAAAAAAAACCCAAAAAAAGAAGCCTTTTAAAATTCTTTGAAAAAAGGGGTTAATTTGAGAAATTATATTAAACAAGAATAAAAAAAAAAATTAAAACCCCCTTTAAAAAAAAAAAAAAATTTTTTAAACTTTTTTAAAATAAAATTAATATAAATATGTATATACATATGACAGAATCACAACATTAAGTGGTAATTAATTTTTATTCATTATCATTAAAGTATCGTATTGTCATCCAAAACAATCGTGTCTATAAAATTTCATTTCGACTAAATGCTTTAAACCAGAGGTTTCCAAACTTTTTTGCCTCATAGACCCCTTGACAAGTTTTTCGGTTTGGGGTAGACCTCTACTTACCTAATATTAAATTTTTTTGTAAATTCATCAACTTAAGGCTCCCTTTGACACGCCACCACGAAATCTCGAGCGTAATGTTAATCCTATGGAGTTTCTTTCTCCTATATTTACATCTAGGTTATTGCTTTCAATTGCACGGAATAAAATGCATCTAAAAAAAGCGAAAAAAAAATTAATTCTTCCATTATTTCAATTTTTTAAAAAAAATTTCTAAGTATTTTTAAATATTATTTAAAGATCTGAAAATTTATATCTCTAGTGCATTAAAACGATCAGAAAAATATTTTAAATTATCGGATAAAAAAATAAAACAGGAAAATTTCCTTTTCTTATGCTCTTTTAAACGCGCATACTTTAAAATTTTTTTAAGGGGGGTATATTAAGTTAACATTGCACATTTGGAAAGAGGGGGAAAGTAAACTTGTAACTCCGCCTTCTTGCGGGTGAGTGAGGGAATATTAACGTCGCACTGTTCAGCTACACGACCGCCTTCTTGCGGAAGGATACATGAAATTTCTCAGTATGTTCCATTGACGAATGGTGATTTATGACTCGTTTGGTAGGTTGTGAAATGTAGTTTTCTTAGAAATTGTAGGGGGTTAAAAGAAAAGAAAGAAACGCGTACTTTAAGTCCCTTCATTCCTAGGAAAGTTTGGACTAGTTTCTTACATAAATATCAGCAGTTATTTGCAGTTTTTATAAAAAGTACAACATATACAATGTGAGGGGGGAACTATCTTTTTTTATATTATTTTAACTGAAAAATATTTATAAAATTACTCTAAACAAGCTTTATTAATCACTAAAGTGAACAGTGAGTATTATTTGGATATAAGGATTAGAGGTTTTTTAATACCGTAAAATCCGGTGTATAACGCTCATATATACTTTCAAGATGCATTTTTTAATTTTTAGGTACATTCGCGGTATAACGCGCACCTCCTTTTTTACGAAGGAACTTAAATTGTACGTATACAATGCTTTATGTTTTGAAATAGTTTACTCCAGGTATTATCTTAGGTTTTTGTGTGTGAAAAATTAGGGTTTTTTTTTTAAATCTTAGGTAGTGTACTTCTAGAACTCTACAACTCTCTCTCTCTTTAAGTTCATTAAGTATGTCATTTATTTTAAATTAACAGTACTCCAATCTAAGTAGAAGTCTAATTTTTTAGTGCTCATTTCTTTTTTTATTTTTAAAGCTATCATTTTTTATACCTGACGTATAACGCGACCCCTTAAATTTCGTTCTTATTTTTTGTTCTAAAAGTGCGCGTTATATGCCGGATTTTACGATAATTGGTAATTTCTTAAAATTTAATTATAAGGTAAAATATGAACACTACAGGAGAGAAATATTTTGATTTTCCACCTCTCTTTTTGACTCGTTAACTTTAGTGAAAATTATTGGTTAACTGTGATATACTTAAAGATTTTTGTTATTGGTTATTCTAAATATGAATGCATTCTCTTGTACCCAGGGCTGGCTCTAGCAGTTTTGCCGCCCCGGACAAGAATGAAAAATGCCACCCCTCTCCACACACACACGAAATATTATTGAAGTAGTGTTGTCCGGTGTATGTGGTCATCAATTTTTGTTTAGTAATGACGTCTTCAGAATAGCTTTACCTCCTTTATTATGAGCACACATCAGCAGATTAAAGCATAATTACGTTACCTTTTAACATTGAACGGACAGCGGCATTTTGGAGGACACAACACAAAAGACAAAAAAAACAGCAAGTATTTACTATCTTACATGATGGCGGCAAGCAGAGAAAGAGAGCGATTACAAAGATTTTCGTGTTTATATCCAGCAGTGCACAGCACGCGAACTCCTTACCCTAAAAGTAGTTCTGATTGGGAATCGCGGGATGGGTTTGTTTTTGGGCCTGATAGAAAGATTAAAGCTTTATTGGTGTCTAAACCTGGAAATAAGGGGAGAATTAGGTTATAGATGATAAAGAGGCTTAATTAAATATGGAAGGGAAATATTCGGTTATATCAAACATATTTATTTTGGTGTCGGATAAGTTCAAAACAATTGAAAATAGGTCAATACTTGTATTATATGGGAAAATAAAAATTAAAAAATTCAATTTTAGAGGGCCAATTTTTTCCCACTCGAGGTGGGGATAAACTTTGTATTAAAGGTTATAAAACCACAAGGATCCTTCTGTAGCCTTTTGTCTTTTCAGAATTTATTCCTTGCCCTCTTTTGGATTTAAAATTAATAAAATTTAAACCCCATTAATTTAGGAAGGTTATTAATTAAATTTTCTGCTTTAGTTTCTGCCAAACCTAAGGTTTAAAAGCAATATTAAGAAATTATTTAAAAATTTATCGAGTATAAATAAAAAGTTTAATGTGATTCATCAAATCCAATAATTTTGAGCACAATATATCAAATTTTAATAGAAGAGTTAAAACTGATATCCCCACACAGGATTGTGCGGGCCCAAAGCCGGCTTGTAATTGCTTACCCTTCAGATTTTTTTGATGTTTATTTATAATTAACAGTGTTTTAGCACGTGTATTAGTACTAGTAGTTCTGATTGGCAGAATGCGCGGGATAGGGATTTCGGTTTAGCCGATTACGATTAAGATTACAATGTTTATTTTTTTAAACCTAAATTAAAGATTATTTATAGATCATTAAAGAGTTAATTAAAAGTATGTTAGAGGGAATTATTACATTTAAATATAATATATATTATTTTAAGTCTTAAAAGATTCAAAACAATTCGAAATTAAGGTCATTATTACTTGTTATTATATGAAATGAGTGAAATGTATGAGAAGGAATCGTCAATTTTAGAAGGCCAATTTCTTCGAAAAATAGTCTACTGATGGTGGAGATCACAAGCGTTTGTGTTACAAGCGTTATAGTAACTACACTCAGGACTAAAATAAAACATCTCCTGTAGCTCTCTGTCTTTCAGAACCTCTTATTACCCTTGCCCTCTTTTGGATTGCTGACACCGGACATCGTAAGGGTGAAAGGAATGTCCGTTGTAACCTCACTCCGGGGTGGGGAGAACTTTACAAGGGAAAGATGTGTAACATATATATTAAATTTTTCATGCTTTAAAGTATGCTCCGCCTCAAACCCTTGAAGTTTAAACACAAAAGAAAACTGTCATTAAACATACAGAGTACAAAATAAAAAAAATAAGATACGTTAAATGTAATACCAAATTCACACACCCAATAATATTTCAGAAAATATATCAAATTCTTTGTAAAAAAAAAAAATTTTTTTTTTCAAATTCGATCCAAATTCCGCCCCGGACAGGGGTCCGGATTGTGCGGCCCTAAAGCCGCCCCTGCTTGTACCATTGCTTATGCCTTCCACGACACTTTTCTCTTTGATGCATTCTATTTAAAAAAATAATAATAATCGTGATGTTTTTATTTGCTTTTGTACTTACAAAGCAAATTTGTATTTCTCTTTTGAGAAGGGGCTGCGGTAGCCCAGTGGTTAAGGTATCGGACCATGGCAGGCATGTCATGTGTTCGAGCCCAGTAGCACTAAAGACCCGCCGTGTAGGGCAGCGATGCACGTTAAATCTGTCGAGAGCTGAAACGTCCTCCCGTTGGTGTGGTGTGGTAGTTAGGAGAGGGGGGTGCCAGCTCAGGTGTCGTCCACGTCACTTGACCATGGTTCAAAATTACGTGGTCCGTCGCCAAAAGCCCTCGTGTAGCTGAACAGTGCGACGTTAATATTCACTCACTCACTCACTCTTTTGAGAAAGGAAAGAAGCGAAAGACAAAAAGAAAAAGAAAATTTTAATGACATAAATATAGAAATCACCAGGAAGTTCTGACATCAAGAGAGTAAGAGAAAATTTCTCAGAGAAAAGGAAAACGTAATGCATTCGTTTTGTATGCACATACATTTTATTCTTCACCACGGACTAATGATGAGGACGTCACCTGAGTTTTCTCCTTTCTTTCCCACCCTGCCAACAAGAATGAGCCTCTACAAATTTAACATCCATCAAACCCTCTACATCATGGGTCTTTTTGTTGGCATTATTGCCACGCAATTTACTTGTTTGTATTATTGAGAAACCCTAACTTCAAACTTTTATCAGTAGTGATTTCTTTCGAAAAAATGATTTTCCTTTCAGTCCCTTTATATTTTTCAGTAATATATAGCATGCAATATAACAAATACGCTAAGAAAAAAATTGCACTCTAAAAATTTTACAAGAATAATTTATATAACTAAAAATATTTTCAGAAAATTAGGGGGAATACGTTTTATAAAAAATTTCTTTTATTTTTATAATTTTACAAACATAAACAAGATTTCAGAAACATAGATTGTAATTACATAATAGTTCCATTTCAATTAATATAGTAAAAGACTTTATGTATTGATACAATTTTATTTTTTAGTATTTGGCCTCTGAAATTGCTTATCAATTTCATAATCACCGTAACTAACGCAACAAATATAAATATTTATTTTATTAAATAATTTTTCAATTTTACTGAATTAAATGTAAATGTATTATAATTTTTTATAAAAAATCAATGCCTTGATGCTTTTTGAAAAAAATTTTCGCTGTCTATACTATATAATGGTTAGTGCCGCTGACTGTTGTGCCGTAGGGCTTGGGTTCGATTCCCGGCGAAGACCTGGATAGTTACAAATGTATAGTGCCTTTTCAGCATAGAGTAGGACTCTAAATAGACATCTAACGACGAAAGTCCTCTCGAGAGGTTAGGGGAAGAGGGTTGGGGCCACGACCACCCCCAGTTTATTATTATTTATTTATTATTTTTTTTTAAATCAAAAATAGGGTTTGAACTTTTATTATATGACAAAAGAATAAAAGATAAATGAGAAATTTTGCCAATTAAGGAGAGGAAACAACTTATTGATATTCAACAGATTTGACGTTAAAATCTAAAATTAACTAAGAATGGCTCCTTAGTTTCGGGTTATAAATTCATGCAGAATGCACAAGACCAGTGGCGGCTCTAGGGCCGGACAAACCGGACTCTTGTCCGGGGCGGCAAATTTTAAGGGCGGCATTTTGATCGAATTTGAGAAATATTTTTTTTTTTGTTACAAATTTTTTTATATATTTTCTGAAATATTATTGGGTGGGAATTTGGTATATTATTTAACATATCTTATTTCCTTATTTTGTTCTCTATATGTTTAATGCTAGTTTTCTTTACTGTTGAAACTTGAAAGGTTCGAGGCGGGAGTATATGTTAAATCATAAAATTTGATATGTTTACACATCTTTCACAAGTAACTTTCTTCCCAGCCCGGAGTGAGGTCACAACGAACATTCCTTTCAGCCATAAGATCTCCGGTGCCAGCTATCCAAAAGGGGACAAGGGTAATTAGAATTTTTGGTGGGAAGAGAGCCACATGAGATGTTCTATATTAGTCTCGAGTGTAGTTACTATAAGTTAAAATAAAATCTTGTGATTCCCACCATCAGTAGACTCTTTTTCGAAGAAATTGACCAGCTGAAATGGGCGATTCCTTCTCTTACATTTTACTCGTTTCAAATAATAACAGATAATTTTGTTTTTAATTTCGAATTATTTTGAACCTTTTAAAAGACTGAAAATAATATAGAGTTGTTAAGCTGACTTTTTGTTCGCAAAAAAATTATTCTAGTTTTATAGATGTGTATCTATGTGAACAATTGATCTTTTTTAGTAATAACTTTTTGCTTTAGAGAGAGAGAGGCGCATTTTCCTATTTTGTCCGGGGTGGCAAAACTACTAGAGCCGGCCCTGACAAGACTTTTCACACAGCTATTAAAATTTTAATACCAATCAGAACAATGTGTTTCTCAGCGTATGGAGAAACAAAAAAAAGGTGTCAAAACAAATTAGATACACAATATGAAATGCGATTGCAAATAATTTGCAAAGAGTCACTTGCAAATAATTTGCGATTGAATGAAAAAAAATGCAAACATATCCCAATTACTAAGTATAATACATGGGTAGGTGACACCTGGGGCATAGATTATTAATGCTGAATTATATTAAAATAATATGAATTTTTTTATAACAAATATACTTTTTACAATTTATATAAAGTACCTATAACAAGTTAATTAAATTTAAATATTGTTTCTAGATATATTTTTCTAATAATGAAATGGGGCCCCCAAATTTTTTTTTAGTTCGTAGGGTTCCTAAATTTTAAACTGTGTTCCACGGAACCCTGGGGTTCCAAATCACAAAAAAAAATTGAAAAGAAACTTCTAAATATTTTTCTAATGGAAAATGCACCTTTTTCCATTTGTAAAAAAAAAAAATTTGTAAAATGAAGGTGAGGAAAGAATTTAAACGGCGATCAAAAAACAAATTCGATGCTAAAATCTAAATTTAACAAAAAAGGGGCCTTTAAATTTTTTTGCAAACTTTTCACGCAAAATACATAGTACCTTTTCACACAGCTAAAAAACTTTTTTTAATCCCATTTAAAAAATTTAAATGTTTAAGTGAAATATATTTTTCAATGTGGGGATACAAAACAAATTAAACTGGGAATACCCCGTAATGTGATTGTTTTTAATCTCAAAGACCCTAGATTCGCCACAGTTTGTGTAAAAAATATAATTTATTCATTGCATTATTATTATTAAATTATTTTATGCTTGTATAGATAAAAAAATAAAAAAATCAATAATAATTCATTCTTTTTTTTTAATTTTAAACCCCAAAAAATTTTTTGTAATAGGTTTAAATCTAATATAAAGATATATAATCGCAAGATTGAAAATGTTTTCCAGAGTGGGCCTGCAATGCCATTGGGTTGGGCCATCCCTGTTCTTCAAGATGGGAAAAAGGAGAATGACACTTGAGAGAAAAGTTTTTGTGTTCATGCCCTTTTTTTGAATTTTTGGAATCTTGAGCCCTTTCCCCACAAACTTGAACGATGGGGAAGAGAGCAAAAAGGGGGGTCATATAAACGGTGTCAGACTGCAAAAGGGATGTTGGGGATGTTTCACGGGAGCACCTGATCCCCGGGAAGATAAGAGCAAAAAGGGGCCCCAAAAAAAGAGGGGTCAGTTGGTTTATAAAAAACGTTGCCGACTGCAGAAGACAAACGGGAAACCCCCCACCAATCGAGAAGAATGCGGGCCTTTTAGTTTTGAAAAAAAAGTAGAAGGGAGGGGGTTTTTTAGTGTTTTCAAACGGTTGGGAACGAGCAGAAACCTTCCCAAAAACGGGGAAAAAAGGGGAAGATTCGGGAAGGGATGTCATTTTTTTTCCCATCATGACAGTTGTCAGAACATAATCATCAGAAAGTTGAAAAAAAGTAAGCGAAAATTTGGAAGAATAGTTGAATGAAAAAAAAAGTTTTTTTCCCAAAAAATCGAAAAAAACGAAAATTAAAAAAAAAAAAAAGGTATATAATTCTTCTATTATGAAGGAACTATTTCCCTTTCGATCACTGACCAGTAAACATGAGTACTTCGCCGCCCCTTTGGGACACGCCCAATCCCTCCCAGAAGAGGGCGTTTTCATCGTTTTCGATTTCGGGGTTCAAGGGCATTTTTAAATTTTTTTTGACAGTAGGTATAGAGCTATTTTATTTAAAAAAAAGTTTAAAAATTTTTTAACTGCAGTGAAGTATACGTTTAAAACTTAAGAAATCACATTTTAAATTTAAAAAAATTTAAAAAATTTAATTAATGCAAAAAAATAACGGTTACAAAAATAATTGAGCAACAAACACGGGGGGATGCAAAAAAATTTTTCAACATTTGGCATCAATCTTTCAAGTTTAACCCTAAATTTTCCCCCTTTTTTGGGGGGGTTGATAGTATTTAAGGGTTTTTGTCGCCAAAAATGATGCCAACATCTTATTTGAAATTTTTTAAATAATTAGTTTTAATCAATTTTTAAATTAAATTATTATATTATTGTATTGTCATCCAAAATAATCCTGTATATAAAATATCAGCTCAATTGAGGGTTAAAAAAAGTATTTTATTAACGATTGAAAATTCTACCAAGATAAATAAATAAATATACAAATAAAATAAACATATAGAGATTGTGAACTAATAGTAGGAATTGAAAAAGGAACCATCATTTCAGTTTCTCTTGCCAAAATTAAGTAAAAAGAGTATAATATTGAACATGGCGAATTTTTAGTTTCTCATTTTGTCCCAGACAATCCGCCAGGAAGAATACGTTCAACATTTAAATCCCTCTATTCAAATTTTGAAATTGGGTTTTAGAATGCTTTAACCATGTGGTAATACAAACGTCAATGAATCATATGGTCACATTGACGAAAATAAATGTTATATTTCAGGAGGAATTGACTGGTATAGTCATTAACGAAGATCTTAAAATAAAGTATAGAAACGGATATCACAGCAATTTTGGCATTAAAAAAACATACCTGTTATTTATCCTGAATAATGGAACCAAAAGATTTTGGGTTAAACTCGATAAGATTGGTGCTAAATGTGAAAATTTGCTATTGAAGGGCCAGATTCATCCCTGCAATTAAAAGTATTTTTGTTTCGTTGCTCAGCTGGTTTAGGTAACTGTTATTTTATGAGTTATTAAATTTTAAACACTATATTTCACAAAAGTTAAAAATTTAAATCTTTTAAAGTAAATAGCTCTATACCAGATGTCAAAAAGATATTTAAGTTGATAAAAGTACAAAAATTTAACATTAGGTAAGAAGGGGTCTACCCAAAGGCAAAAACATAAACAAAAGGGGGAACCTCTGCTCTAACTCATGACACGCTGGCCACGAGTATGTTACTTTGATCAGTAGCCTATCACGAGATCGTGACCTTGACCACTTGTAAATGATGGAACAAACCAAGGAATCTGCATAATTACCAAGGAGTATGCATTTTTGCCAAACTTCTATTCAACCAAATAACATTAAAATTTGTCATACTTTATGAGCCAAAAATGACTGAAAATTTCCACTGTTATGTAAAATTTCAAGCTTATTTGAAAGTTAAAGTGCAGTATACAAAATACACTCCTAATATTAAAATAAATATATCCAATTGCAATGAAAATGGTATTAAAATTTGAAGATTTCTCAGAGGGGGAAAAAAAAAAAGATTAGAAAATTTGTTTAATGAAATTCTAATTTAAAAAAGCAACTAGAAATATTTTAATGAATTTAATAACATGCATTTTATTTATTTCTCTACAATTTCCAATTTCTCTGTGCATTAAATTATAATTTAAGTATAAAATGTTTGACTTAATTGAATAAGAATTCATAGAGAATAAATGACAAATAAGCATGGAAAAGCTATTAAGATTCTAAAAAACACATACACACATATAAATTCAGTCAAGTTTTTATTGCCCTTCAAAACATATTCAGACAAGTATTGCTCTTTAAAACACATTGTCAATAAAACATCACATAAGAAAACTTTAAGAGAATCAGTTTTCAGTCAATACTAGAAAATACACAAGCATATTTTACACAACAATATACACAATCTTAAAACTTCAACATAACTAAAATCAAATAGATAAATGCTTACTGTATAACATTATTTATGATACATGAAAATATACAAATAAAAAGTCACAAATATGGAAGACTGTATTCTACAATTTTATGTGATACATTCTGTACTTAAATTCTTGTCCCTGAGTACAATGAATACAATTGAAATGATATTGGCAAGCAAATTCCTATTTTCATATTAAATAAGTGTTTCTTGTATCACCCAAATTATAGCTCTAAAAAACCTTTTAAAGTGCATGTAATTTTTGTCACACAATTGTATTATACCATATATATATATATAAATATTGAATTACAATTTTAAACATAAAAATAAAATTGATGCATTCCATCTTTACAAAGTTTGTTTAAAGTAATGTATGTAAAAACTAGTATATAATGACATTTTTAAAAAAGTTGTCAAGAGATATTACAACTATAACTCGTAGATTCTTCCTAAAAATGTGTAGAACAATCTTTACTTATATGAATATTAAAGGAAAAATTCGACAATAAAATTATTCGATGTAGAAGAAAATAAGTTTAAATATATATGGTAAAAATCATTTAACACGAAACTAAGGGGACTGAAATACTTTTTCATGTTAAAGGATATTACAAAAAAAAAATCAACAAAATTAAGTTCTTTAGAGTACATTTTATTCACATAAGTATGTATATATGCATGTATTTAATAAAATTCAATGAAATTTACATACAAAAATTTCAAAGTTATGGGGAAAAAAAAAAAAGAAAATGATCTGATATTTTTCTTAATATAGCCTTTTTTAGCATCAAATTGTCCAATGTCGTCCCATTTGTTATTTATTTCACCATTGGAACACGAGTCTAAGCAACTGTGCCTACTTTTCATGATATTCCTCATTTTGGATGACCCGGGAACAAGTGCTGCATGATTCATTTCATTTTCGTCTTCAGAATCTACATCAATGCATTTTTTTTTGAGCTATGAACAAACTCTAAGATATCCATGTCTGATGTAAAGTAAAAAAGAAATTGGGGCTGTACACACATTATTATCATATACTGCAATGAATTCTTCCAATGATGAACCTGTGTGGCGGTGTTTTCCATATTTTATACATTCTCAGAAGGGAAATCTTTTCACCTTCAGCGACTTTTGTTTCGTGTTAAGAGAAAAAAAATGCATGAAAATACATAGTAGTTTATTGAAACCGTTGTATTATTTCGTGTTAACTGCTATTTCATCTTAAGCATTTTTGCATTAAACATATTTCATTGTATTTAAAAAGGTAATAAAATATTATTTAATTTGATTAGTAAGAAATGAGGCACATGTAGGCAATGCATTTGTACATTCAGATAAAAGTTAAGAAATAAAATGTACAATTTAAAAAGTAATAAAAACACTGCATGCAATATATGATGCTTACAGAATATAAATTAAGCTCATCCAAATTAAAATAACAAGCTGCATATAATACTAGACATTGACTTAAAGTAATGAATCACATTTATTTTTTCTATTTTTTTATAGTATGAAATACTTAGATAAGTAAAAAAAAAGATATGAATTAAAATAATCATACTTTTCCAGTTATTATCAAGGTGAGTTACAAGCTAATCAAAATCATTAAAATATTTTCCTTTATCAAGCAGGAATTACAACAAAAATTATATCTATTTAGGAGAATTTTAGAATGCATAATTTAGGAAGATTATGTGAATAATATAATATCTAACAGGCATTATATAATATCACAAAAATAAAACTTTTAACATTTCCTAAGCAATCCAAATGAATGTACACACATGGTACAGAATAATTCATTTCAAATATCTATAGATTACATTATTAAAATAGTATATATGTGTTTAATATTATTCATTTTCCTTCCTTTTTTTTACAGAGATTTTTACATTTCATTTGTAAAATGTAGGTTATTTGATCACTGTATTGGTATGGAGCTACGGTTTTATACCTACATTTCATGAAACTTCCAGCAAATGTTATAATCAGCATTTTAAACAATATTTAAAGATTTTTTTTTAGCAATTGACAGTTGTAAGGAATACATATCAACTAAGGAATACATATCAACAGAATAAGTGAACATTCCAAGCAAAAATTTTAGAAAATGTTACACTCTGCAAATAAAAGCAGAATATTCTTTATTTTTGCATAAAAATAAAATCCCAAATATGATTGAGAACTAAGATCAAATCAATCAATTCTAGCAGAGAAAATAAAATATTTCACAAAAAAGTACATAGTTAAAATTTTTTTTTAAAAAAATTACTTTTAAAAACCGAATTATATTTCCCCCCTTATTTTCAGTTGTCTAAGCAAAATTGAAGTTTAAAACCTACATCAATAAATTCATTTCATATCATTACAAACATAAATAACTAAATAGAATTTTTGTATAATTCCATATAATATGTAGAATGTTCTTATTTGATCATAAAAAAAAAAGGAAAAACTCAAAATATTTCCAACTTTAATCGTCATATCGTCGATTTTTAAAATATTTATTTTTGATAAGTTCATGTTAAAGCATATTCTTCTCCTGATGTACCATTTTAAATTAATGAAATTCATACAAAATGCAGTACTTATTAATTATACACAGCAGAGGTTGGCGACTACTTCTCTGTATTTTCACCAACAAGAAAAACTGGCGATATTATTCAATATAGTAAATTCACTCTATCACAATGAAAAGTTAAATTATAATGGGATTTTCCCATTTCATCTATTTATAAGAATAGTGAATGCTATAAGCCAGAATTTGGCATATTTTCTAAATATAGCAATGTTTGGCTTCATGTGGTCCCTATAACTATATTACATAAGAAGTTCTTCATTCATTAAAAAAAATCGTAAAATACCATTGAAACTCCATTTTATGAACTTTTTCCTGGAACTAGGAAGCTGGTATATTAAAAGATGTGAATCTCTAAAAGGAATTTTTCACTTAATGAAGCATTTTTTGGTGGGGGGGATTGAGCGATTTTGTTAAATAGAGGTCCGAACAGTGACAGTTTATCCATTGGGCGTCCAGGGAATCCATCAAATTATTTACCATTAAAATTTAAAAAACTCACCACACAGAGTGAAAAAAAATCCATCTATTTATCTTTGCTTAATGTTAAGGAATAGGACTTTAATTTGGAATATTTTTTCCAATATAAAAGAACTAAAACATTAACATTATATTCTGGCTCCACTATCCCACAGAGAGCAAATTGTTTTCAAATTACATTAAAATTGGAGATCCACTAAGATACACCTATATTTTAAGAATACTAGTTTCTATTCATAACACTGGCAAAAATATAAGGTTCTGCATCTTAAATTAAGATAAAAAGTAAAAGAACTCATGCCTACTAATATTTGTAAATTTACATGCTGGAACAATATATTTGAAAAATATGAGAAAGCCTTACCTTTTTCGCAAAAGATAATTTTGTTTTGGTTACATAATATATCACTATTTTCATGATACACATCATTATTCTATAATAAGAACTTCAAACTTTTTTAGAAGTAATTGAAATCATTGTGTCAAAAGGATTTACATTACAATGGTTTAATACTCAAATTAAAACAGGAAGAAAGATACAACATGTTTGAATACAAAAAAATGTTATGTTTCCTTTTTTTAAAAACTATCTCTAATATTAATTAAAACTTTTCACACAAAAATTTATCTTAAAATCTTTTTTTACACATTGTTTCAATGTACGAATCCTTCTTAACTCAAATATGAATCATTTACTATTATTTTTCATAATAATCTTTTTCTGCTTCAATAACAATGTTTAGTAAATATGTAAGAAAGCCTTAGGCTTGAACAATTTTTGAGCTATCCCCCTTAAAAATTATTTTAAATCCACTTAAATTAAATAGCAGAAAATTTTAGATTATTGGAGAATGAGGTTGATTCATGTGACATCATAGTTACATGATAGTGAAAGCCACGTGATTCTAGCCAATCAATTCAAAAACTCATGTGACGTCAGTCACACGATAAAAACTATCTTGTGTTTCCAACTAATCAGTTCACGTGCTCCGGTGTTGCCAAGTTTTGCTCTTTGCAGAAACTTTCTCTTAAAAAGTACATATGTATACAAAATGCATTTTATTTAAAAGTATAAGTATATAATACAACTTTTTCTTACTTAAAAAAATCTTTTTAAAGAAATTTTTTTCCCTAACATTTAAACATCTTTACCCAAATATGAAATTTTATCCGAGTTTTACAAATAGAACAAGTACAATTAGTTAAATGTTTGTTTTGAATTCAATGGAAAACACGTGTTTGTTTTTATCATGTGACTTCATGAATCAAGCCCATTGTCATTATAGTCTGAACCTTGGCCAAGCATATAATTTTCTTTAAGAAAATTAGTTACAAATTCATAAAAGTTACAAATATAAATGCAAAATGTGAATAATTTTAAAATTGCAGTTCCTTTACAATAAGGAAAAACACCAATAAGCAAATGAGATAAGGGAAAGTATGAAAAAATTACACAATTTTATTTAGTCATAAAAATAAAAATTTGATAAAAATAAAAATATGCACATCTATTTACTTTTTACATTTATATTAAAACTAAAATATATATCCAGTAACATTTTTTAGAAAAAAAAATTTGTTTTCTACAAAAATATAGATTTAGCAGTCAATTTAACTTTTTTAGAGATACATTATGAGGTAAAATTTTTTATATAGTATAGCAAAAACACCCAACAAAACCATTTCACTAAAATATTTTCAAATGAAAAAAAAGCATACAAAAATATTTAAATAATAAAAATACTGCTACCAAAAAATAGGAAATTTTGGTACGTAAGTATTAATGTCATAGCAGCCTGACTTGCACCATGCGAATCCTGCCATTTTCTGCCAAAATCCAAGTTTCTTTTTCAAGTAAAACATGTAAGAAACTTTGGTTAAAGTGAAGAAAAGGTGGCCCTTAGATTTGGTGGTGTTTATCTAGATGGCAGAATGAATTTGGCTCTACATTTCTTCGGCTTCACTTCATTACTTTTGGAACACTACATACAGGTAGTTTGATGACTGATTCTAGTTACCACAAAATTGGCTTTACCAAGGGGCCACCTACTTGACACTTTAAACTTTTTATGGTTTCGGGCATCATGGCGTGATTCACATATCACAAATTTTACAGCAGTGATGCTAATATATAAGTACTGAAGGTTTTTGTACGATAAATATTTTGGTTTTCAAAAATGTGAGAAATTTTTAAGAGCATTTCACATACAACTTAAAGTAAATTCATGCATTATTAACACACACACATACAAAATGGAAAAATTTACACTTAAAAAAGGAGTTTAAATATATATATTCATCAAACTTCTTGATAGTCATTAGAATATAGAGCTACATTTATTGATCTACATGCCATCAGAAATAATCTCAAAGTGTTTGATTTGATAAAGTACCTCCATATTAAAATAGTATTGGTAAAAATCGTGAACTGAAGATGTCAGTTTGATAACTTCAGAAATGTCCTAGTAGCTTTCCATAAATAATCAAATCCAATAAAAATGCAATTTTTTATAACGTAAAATAATTTTTTTCCTGATATGTTTACAATTCATATTTTTATAAACTATAAACATTTTTCCTTAAAATTTTTTCAATTCCTCCAAAATAAAATATATATATATATATATATTTTAAGTTTTTCAATTGAAATTACTCATTTTCTAATTTAATACATATATACTTAATTTGTTGTTACACTTTATACAAAAAGTACAAAATGAAATTGCATTTTTTTTTTCTTTACCATATCATTTCCAATTAGTAAATATTTAGTACATAGAACGTAAAAATATTACAAACAAATTAATCATGCAAGCCAATTTCAATCAAGTCACAACTAATTTGTTATCAGTACACTACAGTAAACATTTTTTTTCTGTGGGGTTTTCAAATAGTGCTAAATAACATTTTGGTACCAAGTTTTTCAATCCAAGATGGTAGCCTAGCACTAAGAACTTGACATGAAAAAAAATTCTTTTTCCTATTTGAAAGGGGTTTAAATGAAGCAAAACAAATTAAAAAAAGTATTAAAAACAGAAAAAATACTAGTACCTGGGTTTAAAAAATTAGTAAAAAAACTGGGGATTAAGAATAAAAAAACAGAAGAAAAAAGAATGATGCCCCACAGATATTGCGGCCGCACAAATTTGCACCATAAGATCCGCAATAAAACAAATGGCCATCAAATTTTTTATCCTGTCTGTGAACAATTTTCATTTCTCTGGTTTGCTTATCTCATTTCCAAATACCCAAAATGAACAAAATCTTAATCCAGAAAGGAAAGGAAATAAAAACAGAACTCTTAGAAAGCAAATTAGACAAAGAGTGAGCCTGGCAATCTTTTTGCTCCATAAAAATTGAAAGTAGAGCTCTAATATTTTTAAATAAAAAGATCCTAGTACTCATCGATAATGTTTGAAATATCCATGTTTGAATACATGACAGTAGACAAATGTTGTAATTTAGACAATGTTAAGTACTAAAACGACTGAGTTTTTAAAAAAATGGAATAAAAACTTTTTGAAATTAATACCATAAAAATAAACAGTACTTATGTATTATCGCAACAATCGGCAACTCTATCAATAACTTGCTGAGTTGGCAACCCTAATTTCCTATGTATTGTACAAGCTGAATTGGCGCAAATAGGGGCTTTGTTTCATTTTTTGTCACCAACTAGTTGCGATAACATGCAAGTACCAAATAAACTAATAAAATACAATTATTGCCATAAAAACAAACCAATAAAAACATTCATAATAATGATGGGAAGCACCATAACTAAATGTTAAAAATCAAGGTAACCATATTTTAATGACACTATCCAACTTGGGGAATGTCAAGAACTTTATGTGTAACATACTGATATCAAATTAGTACAATCAAGTCTATTTTAATTTTAACCTATGCCATTGAAATGTGTACACATGTTGAAAATATTACACTAGGATTATATAATGAAATTAACAATTAGAAATATATATATATAATATACATTAGTTTTTACTTTCTGTTACTTAAGTATTAGAGTCACCACCAATGGTGTAATGGAGAACATTTGACCCCCCCTGCAAAGTCATGTTTTGAGTCCCCAAGTTGAACTTTACAAAGGGTAGGTATTTGGCAGCAGGCAGGCTTTGGGCCCTCCAGAACCCTGTCCCGCTCAATGCAGGGGTGCATGTTACGCCACTGGTCACCTCAGCCCAAATTTCGCCACGAGGATCGCTTCTCTTCAAATAAAACACATAAGTATCTTCGTTGTTTTGATATCAAGGCCCAATTCACATGGCACAAATTTTGCTTCAGTACTCAATTGCTTCATAAATGAAGGCAAGAAAAAGAAATACAAATAAAAAAAATGCAGCTGCATTTCATGATTAATAATGAACATATGTTATGATTTAAAGTTGAATCAATGCAGATAAAAAAAAAAAACTGATTGAGATATAAATTGGCAGTATTTTACTTAAATACATTTTAATTTCATAATAACAAGTGATTCTCTGCAGATTGATTAATTTAAAAATTGGTTATAGTCCAAAGAAATTTTTCAGGAGAAAATGAATGTGTACATAATTAAAATTTATAATAATCAAAATACAGCTGAATACAATGATTAAAAAATGGTTTGGTACTAATGGCATACATTTTGATGACTCTTAAATAACTACTAAAACAGTTTTACTATTTAGTACTAAACCAGATGAATATTTAATATATACTCATAATTGTACGTTTCTGTTTCAGGGTGTTGTCAACAATGGTTGATTTCACCCCCCTGCCAAATTACTCAACAAACAAAAAATGAGATAATCTCAATTTCAGATACAATTCTTAAGGTATTATTTTATAGAGGAGACATGAAATATTTTATTGCTCCCAAAATTAAAGATAAAAGTTTATTTTTTGTGGTAGGTTTACTACTATTTATAAATTATTACTAGCTGGTGATTTTTTAGTTACATTTTCTCTCCCTTCCTGAAACAGAAAAGTACCCTCATGATATTAACTTTGATACAACAGTTCAAGATAGGACTTAAATCATACCCTCTCACCCTCATTCCAAAATTGTAGATTTTAAACGTCATGGTATACATTAAAAACTTTTAATGATTAGTTTACTTTAGATCTTGATTTTTTTGTTTGGCGGTGAACTTGAATGATGACGATTTTTATGAATTTGAACAGCTCCACTTTGCGAAAAGCACCTACTACATATTTCACATTTATATGGCTTTTCACCAGTATGAACCCTATAATGGATTTTCAGATCATGAGACCATGTATATTTCTTTCCACATATATGACAAACATGTAGAGTAAATTTTCCATTTTCTCGTTTTTTCTTTTTCTGATCCAAAGTCTCACATACTTTAAGTTCTACTGCATCAGTGTTTTGAGGAGATTCAGGTGCAAGAAGTTCTTTCAATTCTTGTGAAGTTGCTTCTTCTAAAACTCCAACCTGATTTGCATTGTTTTTATCGTTCATGATTTTTACAGAAGCTGCATTTGACTCCTTTTCCACATGTATGGCCATGTGCCTCTTGAGATTGCCGATTTGAGAAAAACCACGTCTACAAATTTCGCAAACAAATGGAGTTTCTCGGGTATGAACACGGGTGTGGTTACGAAGAGTAGCCGGATCAGCAAATGACTTGCAACATTTACGACATTTGTAAGGGCGGTCACCTCGATGTGTTGTCATGTGGCGTTGTAAATTTCCAATTTGTCTAAAAGACCTAGTGCATTCCTCACAAGAGTATGGCATATCCTTGGTATGTTGTTTCATATGGGTGATTAATGAGGTAAATTGTGAAAAGGACTTCAAGCAAATGTAACAACGATGATCAGTGGTTCCAGCATAACAATGTTCAAAGAATGGCACTTTCATTAAACCAACACAATTAGGATGATTGCAAACGCATTCTGAACAATCAGGATGAGCTATCATATGTGAAGTAAAATGCATTAAAAAGAGTGTTAATGAAGATCGAGTTTCATCGCATACTAGACATATTAAATGGTTATCCTCTCTTTTAATACTGTGAGTAAATGCATGGCTTCCAACTGATTCCCAAAATACATGCTTTTTACAAGAATTGCAGAATAACTTTCGATTACATGGTTCACCATCATGGCAGTTTTCTAATGAATCTGTAAACACTATCCGCTTTCGTTTTAAATTCTTGCTTTTCATAACAGGAGATTTTTCAAGTGATTCTTCAGTATCTTCTTCGAGTGAAGATTCAGTCATATTTAATTGGTTATCATTAATAATTAATTTAGGAGATGAAATTTTGATATCCTCATGATCAGAGCTATTTCCACTGGATGAAACTGACAAGTCCCGAAAATGATCTCTAAAATTGCTTTCTCTTTTTTCCGAACTTGTTTCTGGATTTAAAACCATACATGTTCCTGTCTTTGTTTGCAAGCAGTTAATATTAATTGATTTACATACCTTGCAGCTGCAGTTCTCATCTTCTGAACAAGACTTTTTATGAACCTCGAGAGCAAGTTTTGTAAACTTTTGACCACAATCATTACAAGTATAAAATTCAGGCCTGTGTATTTGAACAGTATTTTTTTGATGACTTGCATCATTTTCGGAGTTCGCTGTCCCCATATCGACCATTGATATGTATGTTTAATAAATTATTCAGAACTAGAAAAAACGGTCCAATAAGACAGCAAAAAGAAATGTAAGATGTAACCACGCTAAAATGTCGAAAATATTCATATTTCACGGTACACCGTAGAACGAAAAGTACAGCAAAATGGAAAAATAATCTAAAAAAAGTACCTGTAACTAAACACTCTCTTCATACAAGGGTTTAAAATTTATAATGATCAAGAAAATTGAAAATTTTGATTAACTGTACTACAATGATAAATTAAATATAAAAATTGCTTTTTAGGACAGAATATTTCGAATTATAATTGAGTTTAAAATTAACATGCTTCCAAAACTAACCGTGTTAAATTTCGCGTTCAGAGCGCAGGACGAGCAATCGCGAACAAAAGTGAAAACTTTTCGATTACGGTTCGCGTGTTAAAAAATCGAAAACCACTATCGAACAATACCGAGTATCTTCTTTGAACTTTTTATAGAGGGCGCATTTTAATTATTAATTAAGAATAGCAATAAGATTACTCCATTTTTTCCCTAAAAAATATGTGTAGAATAATTTGAAAGTTATTGAATGAAGGAAATCAGCATTTAAGATGAAATGAGCAAATTCAAGTCAAGTGAGCCTAACAAGCGTAACTTTGTAAAATGAATTTTTTCGTATTTATCAATGATAGATTTATCAATGAAAAATAAAACAAAGCCTTATTAGTATCACAATAATTAATTTTACATTGACATGATTTTATGGCATCTACCTTCTGCCATATTCAAAAGTCCTCCTGGTGACGTGGGCGAGTGTATGTTAACCTAGCTCTATTAAACAACACAAGGGTTATTGACAATGGACCTCGTAAATTTAAATCTCTCTCAGGTGAAAAAGAGGAGACTTGTGTTATCACCACCTCTCTAAGCTATCACATCACCCTCAACGGGAAGACATTGAGCCTGGACAGATTTAATGCGTATCAGCTTCTACACCACGGGTCTTCAGTGGCACTTTGGCTTGATCTCATGACACTCCGGATACGAGTTTATGACCATAACCACTAGGTTACCACGGTCCACTGCATGGCAACTTGAATTAAGGATCCCATATATCTATATGGGATTTATGATATATATATATATATATATATATATATATATATATATATATATATATATATATGGGATTTATGAGATCAGTACCGGTTTATCCATTGGGTGTTTGGGACGGGCACCCAGGGGACCGGATAAGGTGGACCAGGTTTTCTGGTTATAAATTTCGATCCTCCAGTGCGAAGGGGACCTGTAGATATCCTGCGCCCAGGGCCCGAAATGAGCTTAAATAGGTTTAATAGTAGATTATTATATTTGATATAGACTGCTGGAAAAATATTTGTGATATTGCTACTTAAAATAAAGAATCACTAGGATGTTTTGGCAGGAATAGAATTCAATTTAAATCCTTCTAGAAGGAGAAACGTTATTCTGTTATAGGACTGAAAAATTTCGCGAAGGCTTTTCAAGAAGTAACATTTTCTTCTGCTAATAAACACAATTTTTAAATCAATTTATGAAAAAAAAACTGTATTGTATAATATGACTAAACATTCTTTTTAGCTGTTGTATCATTCTCTTCAAGAATACGAGAAAAATATCAAACATTTTCCTTGAATGTCTATTTCAATGCTTGAAATGGGGAAAAAAAAGTTAATAGGAGAAATTAGTTCTTGGAAGAATAGTAAGAAAAAACAATGGAGGAACTGTGGTTTCTGCATTAAATGTAGTAGAAAATGAGAGCTGCAGGATTTTCCTCATTATAGGAAAATACAAGTAGAACTGTAAACACGATGATTCTTTTTGGAGGTTGATTGACCAATGTGTTGTTCAAATAGTAAAATAATAACTGAAACATTTAGTTTCATTTATTGATTTTCGAAGGCCCTATGAACACACAAAAATAAACATAAAAAAAAATTAAATTGGATTAAAACGCGACATTATCCCGTTCTTTCTTTTGCTATTCCCTCATGCTTTTTCCCCCAACCACGTTTTCTCGTATCTGGCTTTCTTCTCCACCCCCCCCCCAGTCAAAATATTGCAATCAATACTTCTGAAGAGAACTCGTTTTTGTAAAATAAAATTACTATTTTATTATAAAGAGGCCAACAAGCAGTAGAAAAAGAAAAAAGTTCCATCAGCATTGTACTTGTTAAAAAAATTGGTTTTTCTTTCTTTTTGAAAATGGTCACCGAAAGAAAGGCAGGAGGATTAATTATTTTAAGTATCAAATACAAATAATTATTGATACTTAAAAAATTATTGGTTTGCTACAAATTGAATGAAAATTGGTTACATCGGTAATTTTCATTCTATGATCCAGAAAAGCATGTTTGGATTTTTTTAACCCCTTCCCGGTTTTTCCCGAGCTCAGCTGGACAGGCGAAGCGTATCAACGTAGTTCATCCTGAGAGTAGCTAGGGCAATATGAAAATTTACACTGTGCAATCGGTCTTTTCCGAATTATTTCAAATATACTTTTTATGGTTTCGAATAATTGAAGAGTACCACTCACAGTGGAATTTTCTGCCAAAAGAGGACGTCATTCTGCTGATTAACTCCCTTCACGCTTGTCTGAAAGACACTTTGCTCATTCCATTCCCCCAACAAAAAAAAACTTTTCCCCGAAGTTTTATTTTTCCCAAAAGAGTTGTCACTTTTGAGCAAAAAAAAACTTCAAAAAAGGGAAAAAGGTAAGAAAGAAAACAAGATCCTACTCTCCAGATTGCGATTTGGGTTATGTGCTTCCATTGGTGTGGTGTGGTAGTTAGGAGAAGGGGTTGTGACGGGTTCACATGTCTTTTCTTTAACATGACCTCTGGGTTCCTTGGGGGCCAAGATTAATGGCAACTCTTTTCCAACCAAAACCCAAGAAGCGAAAGGTGAAGTTGAAATGCAAATAAGATAGCTTTTAAATAACAGACGTTTCAGTAAGTCGGATGGCAAGTTGGGGAGTGTTATGTGCGAAAGGGATACAAGCGTGTTTGATAGCCAATTAAATTCCGAAGATTAAGCCATTAGGTCAAGGTGCATACCATTCACGCGCGCCCAAAACCCTCTTCAAAAGATTGAAGCTGTTTGGGATTTTAATGATTGATTATTTGATATTAGGACTTGTAAATTATTAGAATGAGATTAGGGGGATTGTATTATAGTGGTCCAATTCGCGATTCTTAACTTTATTGTGTGTTTGTTCGTCGTAGATTTCTCTTAACTATAATCATCTAAATTGTTATGCGTTACATTCTTAATAAAGTCATAAGAAAATTTAAAAATGTCTATTCCTTTTGTAAACCCTACACCTCGCTCACGCGGATAATAAGAGAAACGGGGCACCTTGGTTTCCGGGGGGTCAGCTCAGGTGTCGGTACGTCACTTGACCATGGTTCAAAATTACATGGTCCCGGCCAAAAACCCGTTACAACAGGGGTCGTTAATATTCACACTCTCTTGGGTAATATGCATTACAATGTTTTCGAATTTATCCTACATGATCAAATTTTGATTTATAATTTCATAATCATTTATGTAAATGCAAAAGATATAAACAAAATTTGTCTTTTAAGATAAAAGCTAGGTATATTCTAAGCTTCATACATTTATAGTTAATGTGAATTGACTTCAAAGTCTAATGCTTTCTGCCGTACAGAAAAGCAACTCTTTACAGGTAAATTACTCTCACTTATATAAAAAGGTTTTTTTTTTACATTAATTTTTAGGAAATTTTGTATACTGATGATGTTATTATGTTTAAAAAGATATGTTTGTTTAAAAATAAGCATAAGAAAATTGACTTTTTTTTTATTTATAATCCAGAAATAAAATGAGCCTGGAAGGGGTTAAAAGTCTTAAATTAGATTTTACGGCTTGGAAAAAAGAAATTCCATCATCAAATGAATATTTAACGACACGATAAAAAAAGACTTAATATTATTTTACAGTTGAATGTTGAAAACTTTGGCAAATTTAAAAAAATAAATTGCCTTGGTGTAAGATTTTAAAATTTTATCTCATTCTCTCTCTCTTTGAATCAAAATTATTTTATTTATTGATTTCAAATTAATACTGAGGCATGCTGTATTCTGAAAATCGGAAATATGCATTCTATTTTAAACACACACTGTTTCATCTAAATATTTTTTTAAAAAAATACTTGGATTTGAAGTTTATTTTATGCAAGCTTTATGACTTGTAACTATCCCATACAAAAAAATTGGAACTTACAAAAAATATTCATAAAATTAAAGTTTTTAATCCCTAAAGATGCTCAGGGGCCGAGTGGTAGCGTATCACACTTCCACGCCACAGTTCTGTTGTTCAAAATCCCGGTCTGGACAAGGTCAATTTGTGACATAGCCATCTGTCGATAGATATGTCGTGGGGGTTCCGCGTAAGTTAGAGGTGTGGGATTATCGGAAGGATGAGACATTCTTTTAATTTTAATATGACTTTTTTTAAAAATTTCCCCAAATTACTTTATAACGAACAAACTTTATTTTTAAGTGAGAATAAACTAAAAATACGGCCGTTTAACTAAGTCCCGATCGCGCAATTAATTTACTTTCAATATTACTAATTTCCCCCCTAATCTCAATTGAATAATTTACTAGCGTTTTGAAAATAATCCTCCCACCTTGGTGGGAAAACCAAAACCCCGATACTTTCAGGTAGACCGATGTGCTCGTGTGCAAAGTTTCCCTTGTAAATATTACGAGGGGGGGCGTCTCCGTGGTTCCTGAGTAGGCCGTCTAAACTCACTTCCAACTGTTCCACACTAAGTTTTTAAGATTGCCATTTTTTTTTCACTTTTCTATCCTTTTAAAGGTTATCTTATTTGCATTGTTGCTTGTTTTTCCTTTTGGGAAATTTGGGGGTTGAAAAGTTTTGCAAATCATGGCCGTCAAAGAACGTAGGAGTTTTTTAGAAGAAGACGCGAGAGATGTCACAAATTCAACCTTTCTCCTTCAGTAGGCTATATATTGTCCCAAATTTGGGGGCCTTTTAGCATTTTTGGCCCCGACAAAATAAAAACCCCCCCTCTCTTAAAAAAAAAACTTATTAAAATTTTTAAAAAATTGTCCACATAGATACACTCATTTAAAACGAATAATTTTGCGGACAAAAGGCAGCATTACAATATTATTTTAAAAAATATAATACAAAAAAAATTCAAAAAAAAATAATTACCAAATCAAAAGTAAAATGTAAAAAAACGCCCATTTCCGTTTTTTCTAAAAAGGTCTACTGATGGTGGGGATCACTTCCTGTACTTCCTGTAACTCTTTCAAAAATTTTTTTCCCCCCCTTTTTTGATTGTTTTCACCGGACGTCGGGGAAAAGGAATGGCCGAGCTGACCCCCACCGATGGGGGAAAAGTTTGAGAAAGATGTTTAAAAAAAACAAACAGGATTGAACTTTGGATTAACATATACTCCACCCTAACTCTTAAGTTTCACCATAAAAGAAAACTGACATTAAACATACAGAGTATGAAATAAGGAAGTAAGATGCAATAAAGGAAATACCAAATTAATGCTCAATAGTGTTTCAAAAAATATATCAAATTTTTTACAAAAAAAAAAAAAAAATTCTTTTTAAATTTAATCCAAATGCCGCCCTTAGAATTTGCCGTCCCGGGCAAGGGTCCGGTTTGTCCGGCCCTAGAGCCGCCCCTGGCTTGGGAATTAAACATTGGGGATTTCGTGTCAGACTGACCACCTGATCGGAACATCTGCCTACCCACCTCAGCACCCCAATTACGCAAAGATGGGTACAGTAGGTTTGGGAAGCGTTTCCAAAAAACCAAAGACTTTTTTTTAAAAATGCAGATCTTCATACAAAAATCCCCCCCAAGTACTTCGTAATATACTACATTAAAATGTGTCGGAGTTTAATTTTGCTGCTACTACTTAATTTTTTTTAAACACGTAAAATGCTCAAAATACATTAATTTTGACTGTGAAATTTAGAAAAATTTCTACTTATCTTAGAATTAATTCCACACACACATATCTCTCTCTATAAATGGATGCTTGGATAAATGAACTCGCTTCACACCAACACCGTTCAACGAATCACTTTGAAAATCGGCATTTTTTGAGGAGAAGGTTTTGTGCTACCTCTTTGTTGCAGATCACCACCAGGTGGCGCTACAGCATATCAACTTCTGCACCGTTCAATCAATCACTAAGTTACCAACGTGGTCGCCAAAAATGATGCCAATCTGTTTCTGTTGCCAACATTTCTTGTTTCCATTAAATCACCATTATAATTTAAGGAACGGCATTGCTTGCGAATATTACAATTTTAACATAAAATAAATACAACAGAAAGTAATATTAACGTGTTGCATATCCAGATATAAACTATTTACACTATTTTAAGCGTTCATAATTCAAAATTTGTAACAATGTGTTAATTTTGCTGAGCAGAGATCAACTTAGGAAGGTGTTTTCAAAAATCGACCCACAAGAGACTAACGGAGAGTTATGATTAAAAAAAATTCTTTTTATCAGCTATTAGATCTACAGACTTAAAATTTAACAAATATGTTTTTTAGTTTTTTTGTTTAGTTGAGATATGCAAAAAGCTTTTTTTTTGTTTCATTTGCAATTCACTTAAAATTAACTCATTAAAAACTTACTAGTACAGTTCTAAAAAAACACGTATTTCAGACATTTCTTGAGAAATTTCACACTTCAATTGCTCAAAATAGTTTATGAACAAAAATTCGGTATGGAGAAGCATCAATTAAAAGTTTTCATTCATTAACCTCTTAAACAGTCAAATTTTTTGGGCCAAAATTTCGGAAAAATGCGTATTTTTTTACCGCATGTAACTAAGTACAATACTGAACTAAATGCAAAATGCAAAAAAAAAAAAAAGGAAAAATTTGTTTAAATTTTTGATTTTAAAATTTTCATACTATTTTTTTTATTTCGTAATTATGAACGCACAAAAAACCTCTAAAACATTTGCTTTTTATAAGTAAATGCACTCTGCATGCTACTAAGAATGTTTCATACATATATTCAAAGAATTTCTCTCATACTTATAAAAATATTTCATGTGAGCAGCTCTTTTATAAAGGGTTAAAGATTTTGTGTGTTTCTTGCATATACAGGGTGGTCCTAAATTCATGGTACAAAATTTAAGGGTAGGTACAGGACATTGAAACTATCATTTATTGTATAGGAATGTATGGGCGCAAGTGACGTGGTGAGGCACAAACACAAAAAATAAGAGACGAAAGGAAAGATGAGTGTATTTATTGAAATCGTCGTTGACAAGCGTAATGTTTACAAAAACTCTTCATAACTGTTCAGCACATGAACTATGAAGTCCACTTGCAGCTCACATTGCTGTACCACCCCCTGGCAGTTGAAGAAGATAGCCTGCCGGATTCAAAGCTTATACTCGCCGAAAATGGAAGAGGTGTAAGCAATTTTCGTTTAACCCTCTACAAACGGTCTGATGACTCTCTTGTACTTGTTGTATCTAGTCTTACAGCTACAACGTTTAAAATGCTTTCTTCCAGGCTTGGACTGCGTACAGCTCTTTATCGATCAGCATCATGTCTGGTGACGTGGAACGAACGCGTTTCACGTAGTTGACGATGTAAACCGTGAAAATCTGTATCCGTCATTCACGATTAGAAAAACTGGTCATACTTTAACCCCCCCCTTTGTGACCGTTTCTTTGATTGCCCGCGGCTCAGAGGTGTAGGTTTACAAAGGAATAGACATTTTTAATTTTTAATATGACTTCATTAAGAATGAAACTTAAGTGTTTAACAATTTAGATAATATTATATATATGCGAGAATCTACTATGAACAAACCCACAGTAATAGTTAAACCGAATCGCGTAAATTGGACCACTATCAATACTGAAATCGCCTAATCTCACTTCTAATAATATTACAAGTCCGAATGTCAAATAATCAATCCTACCTTAATCCAATTTTCGTTTCAATTTTATGAAGAGGCGTCTGGGCGCGCGTGCAATGGTATGCAAATTGACCTAATGGCTTAATCTTCAATGTAACTTCAACTGGCTATCAATTCACGCTTGTATCCCTTTCGCACATAACATTCCCCAAATTGCCCTCCGACTTACTGAAACTTCTGTTATTTAAAGCTACTTATTTGCATTTCAACTTCACCTTCACTCTGGGTTTTGGGTTTGGGAAAAAAGTTGCATTAATCTTGGCCCCAAAGAACAGAGGTCATGTTAAAAGACGGTCCCCTCCTCATTGTAGCACTGCTCTGGAGTTACCATTTAAAGGCCGTACATGTAATGCATTTGCATACATGGAAATCTCCCATCGTAAGCAACAGCACAATTGTGAATGGGGCTTTTCCTCAAGATACATCATGTTGAATGGCGGTTTTACACTCTACCCCCACCAGCAATAAAAACCCAAACCGATAACTAAATTTTCTTTTCTTTATTTCCCCTGTTGCGCCTCACCGCTTCCCCTTGCACCCATACATTTCTATACAATAAATGATTGTTACAATTTTATGTGGGGCGGTGGGTAGCCTAGTGGTTAGAGCATCGATTTCCAGACCGGGAGGCCTGGGTTCGATGCCCACCAAATACCCTCCGAGTACACATGGATTACGTGCTCGTTAAATCAGTGGGTCCGAAAGTCTTGTGGGTGATTGCAGCTGAAACCACGACTGCAGGGGACTGGAGAATATTTCCCTCCCCTCCAGTTCCATGCCTAAATAGTAGAGGTGGAGATCGGTGGTGTCGCCATCTATCGTAAAGAACTCCAACCTGTCTCACCCGGCTCTGGCAACATTCATTCCTTTTCCCCTTGAATTTCACCGAGCTAAATCGTACTGTCACCTGTATGGTGCTCAAGGCTAAGGCCAACGACAGGCGTACATCTAGCCCCTTGCCACGATGAATTTCGTGGGCCTCGATCTGACACTGTCGATCAGGTGGCATTAGCAACAACAACAACGATGTCATGTCACCATGAATTTGGGATCACCTAGTATATATGCACATGTGATTTGAAGCATGACGAAAAGGGCTTACATTAAATGCGGACAGAAAAAATTTTGGCTTTCTTTGGT
>BMAV01013392.1:0-102261 GCA_019973955.1 Trichonephila inaurata madagascariensis
TTTAAATACGTTTCAAATGAGAGAATTTCCCTTCTCATCAAGGAATATACACTAAATTAAGTAATTATAGTAGCACAGTTTAAAGTGAAATATATATATTTTAGAATAAAAATACTTTAAGAATAATTATATATATATATATATGTTACTGCTTAAGTGTATAATTCAGTTATTTCATAGAATAACTAGGTATTTCATAAAATAACTAGACAAGTCAGAGTTAAAATATATAATGGATGAACAATTTCATACTTTACCTAGTTATTCTATGAAATAGCTGGGTAATTCACATGAAATAAGGATAGACCGTAAAAGTGAAAAATAAGCATTTTCGAAGATGCTTTATAAATTGATTGATCACAAATAGCTAAAAACTCTCGAAAAATACATTTTATGCCTTTTGGGGATGAATAATTGAGATGAATAATAAGGGAAAGCAGAGATGATATAACTTATAATATTGCTCATATTGCTATTAGTTAAAAAGAAAAGGGGGGAAAATATGTTTCAAAAACAGATTATATTTAAATATTATCAACAAAAATACATGCTGGGAAGAAAAACTGTGTTGCTTCATAAAAACATTGTGTAAACTTTTTAAAACAGAAGTGTAATAGAATATTAATTAAAATTTTATGACAGATACCTTGATACCTTTATTTTACTTTTCATTATTTATTAGAGCAAGAATTGCTGTGATGACACTTTGGATTTAACTGCTTATTATTTTTGAAACAAGCACACACTGTTTAGTATTACACATTTTTTTTACACGAGCAATTTTTAAATCCTTGTCCAGTACCGCAACTTAGAGCAGCAGAGCGGAACTTCTTCACAATTCAAATTAGTTCTCGCTCACAGATACTGAACTCATATCTAGAGCACAATTGTTTTTATTCCGCCTAACCGAAAAAATTCTCCCCAAAGCAGCTAGAACCGATTCAAAGAACTTTCGAGTGTCGCGTATCTCATACTTTAACGATCAAGTAATAGTTATTCTATATAATATCTAGTTAAATCGTAGTATTCACAATAATTTTATATACTTTAACTGGATGATCTAGTTATTCTATGAAATAACGAATTTCACGCTTTGACGGTAATATATATATATAATACCGTAAAATCCGGCGTATAACGCGCACCGGTGTATAACGGGCACCCATACTTTCAAGATGCATTTTTTAATTTTCAGGTATGTTCGCCGTATAACGCGCACCCCGCTTTTTAAGAAGAAATCTGAAATTTTAGTATACAACTTTCTTATGTTTTGAAGTCATTTATTAGAGATTTTATGCTAGATTTTTGAAATAATAGTATATTTCTAGAAGCAGAACTCTTTTAGTTCATAAAGTATATAATTTATTTTAAATAAACAATATTTCTATATGTGTAAAAGTAAAAAAATTTTTATGCTCATCTCTTTTGTCATTTTTAAAGCTATCATTTTTATACCCGGCGTATAATGCGCACCCTTATATTTCAATCTCATTTTTTGTGTTCAAAGTGCGCGTTATACGCCAGATTTTACAGTATATAAACAGAAAGAAAGAAATTGTTGTTTTCCAAATTTAAGAATTTTAATATATTGCATTTAAAATTTAAAGTAATTTGCAACAAAAACATTCCCGGGAGTTATAACAAATCTATTTGAATTCAAATATTCTGAAACATTGTAGGAGCTTTTTTTAAAAGAATTCGCGATCTATTAAAAATGACATTTTTTAACACCATTTCATAAAATTTTATTTCAAAAACCATTGAATGAAATTGGAAAGTTGTTCAACATGATCCAAACGTTGAAAATGAGTGCATTCCAGTGTCCAAGATGGGATCCAGAGCTTTCCAGTAAAGAAAAAAATATCGCTTTTTTTTTCTTTCCAAATTTAAAATCCAAAAATCAGATAGAAATAAAAAATTTTTAAGACTAAATAAAAAATTCACAGCTGTCACTGATAATATTAAAGCACTGATTACTTAAAGAATAGCCACACTTAGCATGTTATGCAAGATATTCATAATTCATAAATCTATAGACTATATATGTGTGTCTGGTCTGTACTACTCGATAGATTCAAAAACCATACATCCAATCACCGCACCGGGAAGGTTTTTTAAAATCAGAGTTGGGGTTCTAGGTGCTCCCGAACAAATATCCCAAAAATATCAAAATAACATTTAATGAGTGATATTTGTTAAAAGTAAAACCATGAATAAATTGAAAAATTAAATTTTTAGTCATGAAATTTACTCAAATTACTTGAAATTTGGTACCCAGGTTCCTTTCATGAAGTAGACATCAGCTAAGAAAAGATTTCGAAAAGATGGAACCCCAAGGGGCGTTACGGGGGTTTAAGGGGCGTTAATAGATAATTAGTTCCATTATTAAACTATTAAATGCACAGTCTTAAAACTTGGTACGCAGATTCCTTTCATAAAGAAGAGATCCCCTACAAAACGATTTTTACGAAAATCGACCTCCAATGGGCGTTCAGGGCGCTTAAGGGGCGTTAGGCATAATTATTTCCATTTTTAAACTATTAGATGTACAATTTTGAAATTTGGTCAGCGGATTCCTTTCATAGAGTAAAGATCCGGCACAAAATGGGCTTTTGAGAAAATTGACTTTCAAGTGGCGTTGCGGGGGCCAAAGGGGCGTTTTACATAATTATTTCAATTTTTAAATTATTAGATGAACAATATTGAAATTTGGTAAACGGATTCCTTTTTCATACAGTAGAGATCCGCTAGAAAATGAGTTTTGTGAAAATCAACTCCCAAGTGGCGTTGCGGAGAATTAAGGGGCGTTATGTGTAATTATTTTTTTTTAAAACTATTGCTAAAATCTTAAAATTGAGGCAGATTCTATTCATTAGTAAGATCCGCTATAAGATGGGTTTTTGAAAATTGTTTCCCTTTTGGGGTTTGGGGGGTTTAAAAAGGGCTTTTTTAGATAATTATTTCCTTTTTTTAAGCTATTAGACGCACAGTTTAAATTTGATAAGAATTCCTTTCATGGGTAGAGACCCCTACAAATTAGGTTTGGGAAAAATTGCCCCCAAGGGCACTGGGGGGGAAAGGGGGGGAGTTATTGGGGCGTAAATAATAATAATAAAAAAAATATATAAAAAAATTTGGTTTTTGTGTTTCTTTTGTTGAGTGGAAATCCGCTAGAATCTCTCAAGGGGTTTCTCTATTAATTTAGCGAAATTTAGCATTTTATTTAATGGGTAGAGACCCTGAAAATTGCTTTGGGAAATCTACATGATTTTTGGGTTAAGTGAGGGAAAAAAAAAAAATTTCTACTTTTATTTTAGATATTAATTGAAATTAGAAATTATAATTTCTGTCCTTTTTTTTTCAAGAGGTGAGAGCTACAGCTATAAATATACAAACAATCAATTCTTAATCCGATATAAAATTTATATATATGTAGACGTATATATTTATACAACATCGTGAAATACCCAGTGAAGCGGGTGGGTAACTGCTAGTTTATTTTAAAAAACTATCAATTAGTATTTTTTTTTTAAATTGAGCCGGCATCTTTGTTTTTTTTTATTAAATCTCTTAAAAAATTAATTTGCCAAAATTTTTTTTAAATCTTTGTCACTTTTCTTGTCAAAAATTTTTTGTTAAAACAGCTTCCAAATGACCAAAAAAAGGTAGTGAAATCTTTTTTCAAAAATTTACAGAATTAAAATGTTTTTGGGTTGTCATGTGAATGTATTGATAAACCCGCCAACGAGTTGTTTCGGGCAATTTTAAAAATACTAAAGAAAAGTCTTAGGGGTGTGATGTTAAAAATACTGGATTTAGTTGATTATTTCAAATACCATTTTAGCCCTGTTCTCAGCAGATGAATAGATTGAAGTCGATGAACATGTTTGTAAAATCAGCTCTAAACGATTTCTTTAGAAACGACGAAATTTGAATGTTATATTTTACATAAGCTTATAATCAAATTATGGAACTAATAATGCATAAGTTTCCATTTTAGTTTTAAGGCAACTGTCAACCATGCCATTATTTGCCAATATAAAATAATTTTTAACCCACCACTTAGGACTCGCGTTATGAAAATGCAACATTCAATTCTTTGTTACTCTGGTCATTTTTCAATCAAACTAAAATTTTAACGTTATTTTTCATACATTAATTATTGATTATAAATTAGTTTGCTTTTCAATTAGAAGATTTTCGCACCTAACCAAAGTTTTTGCTTTTTAAAAAATTAGTAATTTTATTTAAAATCCCTTATTTATTATTTATCTCCACTAATTAAAATTCAGTTTGAAGTAATTCCAAAGCACAAACTTGGGGCAGTCTTTAATGAGTTCATTTCATAAATATGAGTTATTTTAGAAAATTACTACTCGTATTTTGATTTTTCTCAAAACAGTTAGACATACAGAATCCACCCCAAATTTTCCCACACATTTTAACCATAAATTTCGTGAGAATCCAAATAAATTTCGTACTGTAACTAATGATTTGCAAATACACTTTCGTACTTTTGGTAAATGATTGCAATCCAACCTACAAAACATTACCAATAATCTCAGTGATACAACTATCTTAAAATAGTAGGGAAAAATTATTTCAAAGTCTATATATAGTATGCTTTTGAACTCAATAGGCTTTCATGATATTATTAAGGATTTGTTAAAAAGCTACAGAAATTATGATAGGAAGTTACACAAATATTTAACATATTATTTCAACCCTCAAAAAAAATACCTTATTGTTTATGACGAATTAAAGCCCTGAGTGGATCTGTGAGCAATAATTACTCTACATTATTTTTAATTTTAAAAAATAGTTTTATTATTAAAAATGTGACGTTTATATAGATAAAATTATTCAATAGTTTTTGTTAATAATAGTGAATATATTCCTAATATTACTTTTTCTCCAAATTGGTTAAACCTTATTTAATCTAAAAATAACCATTAACAATATTTATACCACTGACCAATCAGATACAACTTTGGATACTATGGATCAAAAGTTGAATAGTTATATTTTGGATAAAATGAATGCTTTTACCTTTAATATTATTACATTTCCTTAGCGGAACAGCGTTATTTACATTTCGTTTTATAGGAATAGTGTTCTTAATTATATATGACGTAACAATTTTTCAATTATAACATTAGTGATTAAACTAATAATGTTATAAATTTATATAAGATATATATATACACATATATAGAACATGATAGTTTTCTATTAAACTTTTTACTCATATATTTTTAAGGTATGTGACTACAGCACTTTTTTTGAAATATGTAAATTTTCAACTAAATAAGCACTTTTTTATTTGAAATGGGGTGTAAAATTAGGAATTCAAATACAATTTCTACAAAATTAAAAATGATTTTGGATATATTGGGATTTTTGAGTGAAATTGTAGTGAAAAATTAGTTACACTAAATCTTTTATTGAAAATTTTAATTAATATATTTGAATAATATTTGTACAGTACATAAATAATATCATTATCTGTGCTTAGAGCTATAAGATTTGTAATAATTTTGAAAGTTTTTGAACTATGTCAATTTTTATGTAAGAACTCAATTTTTTATAAAAAACTAATATTGTTTTCTCACAAAATGTACAATAAAATACATAAATATGTACATATAGGTAGGGGATTATGATCTATAATACAGATAAAATTAAATAAAACAATTTCGGAAAATTTCAATTCAATATCTTAAAAAGAAAACGTGTAGTGAACTTTACCGTGAAGCAAAAAATTGAAAAACAAAGTTTCTCAGAAAATGCATTTCAAGATTTTAATACAATATGAAAAATTTTCTACTAATTGTACGTTTTTTCAACTTACCATATTTATAGCTCAAGCTCTCTTTAGCTTCAAGTTTAACTAATTCGGACATTTTTTCCCCCTTTTGCTATTTTCTGAAGAGTTTTTTATAAAAACAGATTCCTTTCATGGAGTAGAGATCCGATACAAATTAGGTTTGGGAAAAATTGACCCCCAAAGGGCACTGAGGGGGAAAGCGAGGGAGTTATTGGGGCGTAAATAATAATAATAATAAAATATATATAAAATTTGGTTTGCATGTTTCTTTTGTTGAGTGGAAATCCGCTAAGAATGCTCTCAACGGGGTTACTCTATTATATTTAGACTTGAAATTTAGCACGCATGTTTATTTAATGGAGTAGAGATCCACTGAAAGTTGCTTTGGCAGAAATCTACATGATTATTGGGTTAAGTGAGCGCAAAAAAACTTTCTACTTCTATTTTAGATATTAATTGAAATTAGAAATTATAATTTCTGTCCTTTTTATATCAAGAGGTGAGAGCTACAGCTATAAATATATTTTTCAATACAATCGAATTCTTAATGCCAGATATCAATAATTTATATATATGTAGACAGTATATATTTATACAACATCGTGAAATACCCAGTGAAGCGGGTGGGTAACTGCTAGTTTATTATAAAAGCTATGCAATTAGTATTTTTATTTTAAATTGAGCCGGCATCTTTGTTTTTCTTTTTGATTAAATCTCTTAAAAGTGATATAATATTGCCAAAATTTTTGTTAAATCTTTGTCACTTTTTCTTGTCAAAATATTTTTGTTAAAAAACAGCTTCCAAATGACCAAAAAATGAGTAGTGAAATCTTTAATTACAATAATTCACAGAATTATAAATGTTTGGATTGTCATGTGAATGTATTGATAAACTCCGCCAACGAGTTGTTTCGGGCAATTTTAAAAATACTAAAGAAAACGTCTTAGGGATGTGATGTGTAAAAGTACTGGATTTAGTTGATTATTTCAAATACCATTTTAGCCCTGTTCTACAGCAGATGAATAGATTGAAGTCGATGAACATGTTGTAAAATCAGCTGCTAAACACGATTTATCTTTAGAAGCCTTTGACGAAATTTGAATGTTATATTTTACATAAGCTTATAAATCAAATTATGGAACTAATAATGCATAAGTTTCCATTTTAGTTTTAAGGCAACTGTCAACCATGCCATTATTTGCCAATATAAAATAATTTTTAACCCACCACTTAGGACTCGCGTTATGAAAATGCAACATTCAATTCTTTGTTACTCTGGTCATTTTTCAATCAAACTAAAATTTTAACTTTATTTTTCATACATTAATTATTGATTATAAATTAGTTTGCTTTTCAATTAGAAGATTTTCGCACCTAAGCCAAAAAGATTTTACGTTTTAAAAATTAGTAATTTTATTTAAAATCCCTTTTATTATGTTATTTATGCTCCACTAAGTCTAAAAATTCAGTTTGAAGTAATTCCGAAAGCACAAACTTGGGGCAGTCTTTAATGAGTTCATTTCATAAATATGAGTTATGTTTTAGAAAAATTACTACTCGTATTTTGATTTTTCTCAAAACAGTTAGACATACAGATATACCAGCCCAATTTCCACACATTTTTCAACTCATAAATTTCGTGAGAATCCAAATAAATTTCGTACTGTAACTAATGATTTGCAAATACATTTTCGTACTTTTGGTAAATGATTGCAATCCAACCTACAAAACATTACCAATAATCTCAGTGATACAACTATCATTAAAAATAGTAGGAAAAAAATTATTTCAAAGTCTATATATAGCTATGCTTTGAACTCAATAGGCTTTCATGATATTATTAAGGATTTGTTAAAAAGCTACAGAAATTATGATAGGAAGTTACACAAATATTTAACATATTATTTCAACCTAAAAAATACCTTGACTGTTTTATGACAGTTAAAGCCTGAGTGGATCTGTGAGAGCAATAATTACTCATTTATTTTTGGTTTTTTTTAAAAATAGTTTATTATTAAAAATGTATTGACACGTTTATATAGATAAAAAATTATTCAATAGTTTTTGTTAATAATAGTGAATATATTCTTAATATTACTTTTTCTCCAAATTGGTTAAACCTTATTTAATCTAAAAATAACCATTAACAATATTTATACCACTGACCAATCAGATACAACTTTGGATACTATGGATCAAAAGTTGAATAGTTATATTTTGGATAAAATGAATGCTTTTACCTTTAATATTATTACATTTCCTTAGCGGAACAGCGTTGTGCTGGGCATAGGAATAGTGTTCTTAATTATATATGACGTAACAATTTTTCAATTATAACATTAGTGATTAAACTAATAATGTTATAAATTTATATAAGATATATATATACACATATATAGAACATGATAGTTTTCTATTAAACTTTTTACTCATATATTTTTAAGGTATGTGACTACAGCACTTTTTTTGAAATATGTAAATTTTCAACTAAATAAGCACTTTTTTATTTGAAATGGAATTGTAAATTAGGGAATTAGAAGCCTGAATTTCTACAGAGTAAAAAATGGGATTTTGGATATATTGGGATTTTTGAGTGAAATTGTAGTGAAAAATTAGTTACGCTAAATCTTTTATTGAAAATTTTAATTAATATATTTGAATAATATTTGTACAGTACATAAATAATATCATTATCTGTGCTTAGAGCTATAAGATTTGTAATAATTTTGAGAAAGTTTTTTGAACTTATATCCAATTTTTAGCTAACACATGGATCAATAAGTCCAAGACTAACAGAGATGGCGCTCGTAGTAAACCAGTAACCAGGTCTTTCAAAATTACTAACAACTGCTTGAAGCGATGTCAAAATTTTAGATCGATCGGACCAGAAACAGCTGAGTTATCGAGGTTGGAATGGAATCGTTTTGTAGTTTGTTTAAAAATGAAAAAAAAAAAACGAGTTTCGTGTTCTGATAAAACATTGTTTTTAATGGTTAAAAAACACCGTGCCAAGCGAAGCAATGGATTGAAAAATGTTACGGACTCTTGTCCATCAAAAGCAGCTTTGTCGCTGGTTGCCGAGTTTAAACGTGGTCGTACCGACACAAATGACGCGGAACGCTCGGGTAGACCTGTGGAAGCCGTTACACCGGAAAATGTGAGGTGAAGTGACAAAAATTATAATGAAAAGATCGTAAAATTTGAAGCTCCGTGAGATTGCTAGTATTTACAGATATCATATGGAAGTGTATTTACTATCCTCCACCATGAAAAATTGAGCATGAAAAGGTTTTCAAGTGGGTGCCGCGATTGCTTTCGATGGAACAAAACAGCAACAGGTCGATGATTCAGAAAGCTGTTTATCGCTATTTACTCGCAACAAAAGATTTCTTGCGCGTCGTTACATGACCATGGACGAAACATGGACCCACATCACTACACTCCAGAGTCCGAAGCAGCAGTCATCACAGGTGGCGCACAGCTGAAAGCGTATCGAAGCGTCGAAAACGCAACGATTAGGCGGCGGGGAGGCATGGCGTCAGTTTTTGGGATACGCATGGCGTGATTTTCATTGACTACCTCGAAAAGGTAAAATCGATTAACAGTGATTATTATATTATTGACTTGCTGGTGCGTTTTGAAGGAGGAAATCGCAAAACGTGCATGCAGAAAAAATCCTTTTTCACCAAGACAATGCACCCCTACTTTTAAGTCGTGAAAACAATGGCAAAGAATTGAACAGGTGGGCTTTGATCTGCTTCCCCACCCCCATACTCGCCAGATTTAGCCCCAATTGACTACACTGGCTCTTTGCTGATCTTAAAAATGGTCAGGGAAAAAGGTGGCTCAAATGAGGAGGTCATCGCTGAAACTGAAGCTTATTTTGAAGCGAAAGATAATTTTTATAAACATGGTATTGAAAAATTGGAAAAGCGTTGGAAACGGTGTAATACTAAAGGTGATATGTTGATGAATAAAAAATTTTACATGTTGTTTTCGTGTGCAATTTAGTATAAGGACTTATTGATACATGTGTTAAGAACTCAATTTTTTATAAAAACTAATATTGTTTTCTCACAAAATGTACAATAAAATACATAAAAATATGTACATATAGGTAAGGGATTATGATCTATAATACCAGATAAAATTAAATAAAAACAATTTCGAGGAAAATTTCAATTCAATATGCTTAAAAAGAAAGAAAACGTGCTTGTGGGGCTTTTGCATTTGACAGGAAATTGAAAAACAAAGTTTCTCAGGAAAATGCATTTCAAGATTTTTAATACAATATGAAAAATTTTCTACTACTAATTGTACGTTTTTCAACTTACCCGTATAAACTCAAGCTCTCTGGCTTCAAGTTTAACTAATTCGGACATTTTTTCCCCCTTTTGCTATTTTCTGAAGAGTTTTATAGACTATAACAATTGTCGTTTTTAGTGAAATTTTGATGAAAAATTGCAGTTACGATTATTTACACAAAATTCTAATAAATGTATTCAAATCATATTTATACAGTACATAAATAACATCTTTGTATGTGTTAGGAATTAAAAGGTTTAAAATACTTTTAAAAGTCTTTAAATATGCAGAATTTTATGCAAAAACTTGATTTATTTAAAAAAAATTAATGTTTTTTTTTTCATAAAAAAGAAATAAAATACATAAATATATACACAGAGATTAGATCTTGATTCATAACACAGATAATACTAAATAAAACATGTTGTGAAAATTTCAATTCAATATCTTAAAAATATTTTATGTAGGGATCTGCTTCCGGTTTTTGTAAACTCCATTTTCGGTTTACTAATTATGCTGTAACCCTGCTTCTAAATATCGTAGAAACAAAAATAGAATGTTTTTGGAATTTTAAATGTATGGGCTATAAAATTAAAACACAAAAGAAATTTCGAAAATTTTTTCTTTTTTAACCTAAATTATTCTTAATTTTGACAATTTTGAGTTTTTTACTTTTTTCAAATTGTATACTTTTTTTAATGTTTCTTAAAATACCTTCCCCTTTTAACCTCTGGGGTCTTTAAAAATTTTTCAAATAATCATTGAAATTTTGGGCCACCCCCTTTTTTAAAATGGAAAAAAAATTTTAAGCAAATCTTTTTTAAAAAAGTTGAATGAATGAGAGAAATCAAAACTTTCATTCAGAATTGCTAAGAAAGTGGGGGGTACACTCCCAATAAAAAATGTTAACAACCCCCAAAATTTTAAAAATGATAAAAAAAATTTAAAAATTTCATTTATGGTGTTACACGGAATGAGGCAATGGAGGGCTGTGAAAGGCTAAATATAATGTTTACAAAAAAAAGGAAGTTGGGAGAGAAAAAAAATTTAAAAAAGGGGGAAAGAGGGGGGGTGAGATTAAAAAAATGAAAAATCATTTGGGTTTGGAGAGGAATTTTTTTAATAAAAAAAAATCTTTTAAGGTAAAGGTCATTTATCTCAAAATGAAATTTTTGATGTTCAATTTACCTTATCTGGGAAAAAAATTTTCCCACATGTATGTAATTTTTTTATGACATATTTATAATGTTTAATATATACTAAAAAAAAAGCTTTTCGAAAAAAAACTAAAAAATTTTTTTTTAAAAATTTTTTTTACGTGAAAAAATAGGTCAAATTTCACTATTTTTTTATAAAATATTTTATAAATGATGAAAAATTAAAAAATTGGCAAAAAAGCTCATTTCAGTATAATGAGAAAAGATGCCCTTTTAATTGTATAAAAAATTTCCCAAGAATAACATATAAAATTTTGAGAAAAGGTACATCGAAAACAGTCAATTTAACTTGTTGGTATACGGGGGGTGCGGCAAAAACTCGGACAAATTTCTTGCCTTAAAGAATATTTCAATTTTCCCTTTTTTTAATTGGTGTGTTTTCATATTTCTTTACCTAACTCTTTCATAAAAAAATATTTTCATATATATTTCTTAGTTTCTACTTTGATTTACGTGTTTTTGATAATGTCAGGGAAAAAAAGGGGGCTGCTATTTTTTGGTTGTTTCCAAATTTCAACAACCCGTTAGTTTTTCTCAATGCACCTCGGCAAACAGTGTCTGGTGCAATCTGCCGTTTCAGAGCGCTTGGCAATAAAGATCGACGTCCAAAAAGTGGGCGAAAGCGCACTGTAAAATCTTCAAGGAATCGTAAGGCCATCGAAAAGTGAGTCCAGAGAAATCCGAGGTTTCCATGAGACAGATCGCTCGGGAACAAGTGACGGATTGGTGAGGCGAATAGTGAAAACGGACTGAAGCCTAACAAGTTGCGAAAAGTTCAGCTTCTCACTGAAAAAAACAAATTCGTACGGCTCAGAAGATGCTGAGACGGGCCGAAAGTCAGCAGTGGGAGATATTTCTTTTCACTGATGAAAACCTCTTTACGGTTCAACAATTTCATAGCTCCCAAAACGATAATCTGATGAGTGGACGCTCGAGGCACCTCGGCAATTGTTGAACCTAGCCAGTAGCGCACACAGGAATTTTTCAAGGAGGGGGTCCGGGGTTGAAAGTTCCCCCAATCTTGTATCATGCTCCTTTTGATTTTGTCGATTTTCGGGAACAAAACACAGAAAAAAACTTATTATTGAATAAATAATTAACATTAATTAATAAAAAAATAATCATTAATAACAAATACTTAATTAAATGTTACGCACTATATACTTAGAATTATAATCAATTGGAAAAAAATATCAAGGCCTTTGGGGGGTCCGGACCCCCAGGACCCCTCCCTTGTGTGCGCCACTGAACCTAGCCAATATCCAAAGTCGGTCATGGTCTGGGGCGGAATTTGCGCAAGTGGAAAAAAACCCTTATTGTTATTTGTTATATTTTGTTAATCTTTTATAAAGTTATATAAAAAATTGTTTGTCTGGACTTTTTTGCCGCAACCTGTAGAGGTTTCCTACTCTTCTTAATAGTATTAATGCTGTTTGTTGTTATGTAAGTTTCTCTTCCATGACATCCTAGTTTCTTTTATTTGTTGTATTTTAAATCATACAGTGTTATGAATTAACTTGTACATTTTTTTAAAAATTAGTCTTTTATTTCAGTATTATATACACTTGTTGTAGCAAAATTAGTTTTTAAACATTTTTTTTATGGTATTCATGTTTTCTATGTACAGATTACTGTGGTTTCTTCAAAGTACTCTATCACTAAGTGGATCTGCTAGAAACAGTTTATCTAAATTATGTTTACATTTTCAAGAGAAATATTGCATAAGTAAAAAGTATTTTTATCCGTTAAGATATATGAATGATTTATTAGCTTTGGTAAAAAAAAGTGCAGAATATATACTAATATTACTTTATAGAAGTTACTTCAGAAACATGGAATGGAAAATTATATTTCCAAATTTTCCTATAGTTTATATATATATAGTATTATAAAATAAAAGTGAAGAAGTACTAGAACCTAAAGTGCTAAAGCAGGAAGAAATTGGAAAATTCACCAGAAACAACAAATGTAGATACAAAAAAGTCTTTGGACTAAACTGGAGACCTATTATGATTTCTAAAGCTGTCGCTGAATTAGGCCAGTGAATTAGGGTTAGCAAAGCTTTATGAATCCAACCTTCCCCATACAGCAGAAATTTTCGATATATATATATATTTATGAAATATATATATATATATATATATATATATATATATATATATATATATATATATATCCACAATATCTTAATTTAATACAGATAAATAATAACAACAATGACGCAAATTTTCTTGACATACATGTCAAACTAAATTATAATGTATTAGTTTCTAATATTTATGATAAAAGAGAAGAATTTAATTTTTCAATATTATAAAAGTTCCTCATTGGGAGAGTAATGTACATGTTTCTATATTCAGAAATATTGTTATTAATTATATACAACGTAATAAATTTCTGGTGTCAAAAAAATCAGACATTATAAATAACTATATACATTTTACTAAATATTGCTTAAATCAGAAATACCCAATTAATTTTATTAATAGTTATATGAATAAAGCTATTCAAAATAGTTAGGATTAAAAATTCTGATATTGATAATAGTTTACTATAAATTTAAATATTTCATAGTTATAGTTATCTCCATAATCTAATATTAGATAAAATTACTTATTATTATTTTATTCATATTTACTCTAGTGTTATTAAAGTTATGCTATAATTTGCAACTCTTATTAATTTTATTTCCATTCTTTTTATAACTTTAGTTAAGTGCTACATTTCAGCCCTTCACTTGATTTAAATCTACATTGGGGGCCCGAATCTAGCAATACTTTTATTATTGCACTCACATTAGCGCGGGCTTTGCATTTGTAAGTGCAATTTTTAGGTCAGTTACCTCTATCTTGTAATGGATTTAGATATTCCTATCCATTATTTTCTATTGGTTTTTGCTCAGTGTTATTTACATAAAGGGTGAAGGTTGGCTGGCCAAAAAACATGTTCAACCCCACTTTTATATAAATTATTTTTATATATTAGCTATCCTAAGTCAGTAATGTTTATAACACTGCAGCTTCCATTTTATAATTTTTAATCTCGATTACGCATATGCCCTTCATTGTGTGATTTTCCTACTGTCTATGTGTTTTTCGAATGTTATTGTTTGGATGTTATCTCTTGTTTGTAGAGAATTAGCCTATATATATATATATATATATAATCTTATTTAATACTGCTTAGTTCGAAAATACCCAATTAGTTTTATTAATAGTTAGTTGTTTGTATAAGGAAGTTCTAAATTGTATAGATTAAATTCTAATTTGTGAAGATTAATAGTTTATTAGTGAAGAATACATTGTAAATATTCCTATTTCCAAGTTAGATCTACTTTTAATTACCTACTTATTCAATTCATAGATGCCCTATATAACAGTAGCTTTCAAAATTAATATATTCCCATAGTTTATTTTTAATCATAGTATTTTATTTTATAGACAAATACAAAATTATTTCTAGAATTACACATATAAGTATACTATTTAACATAATACGCTTACTCTATAATTATTTTAGTACAAATATTTTCATAGTTATTGCTATGTTACAATTCGGTCAGTGATACTATGCTTTGAAACTGTATTTAGATCAAGAATCTAGCAATAACTTGATTATTGTACACAGATTCAACGTGGTCTGTGCATTTTTTAATGCAACCGCAGGAAAGTTACCTTTTTCTTTTAATGGATTTAGAAATTCTATCCGTTTTTTTCAACACGATCTCGCTCAGTGTTATAAACAGAAAGAGGGGGTAGATTGGCTAGCCGCAAAACTGTTAACCTCTGCTTTTACATAAAATTATTTTTATATATTAAGAGCTGTCCTGAGTCGGCAATGTTTATAATACTGCAACATCCGTATTTTCAAATTCTATAATAGCTGTGTCTCATTTATCTTTAGTCTGTCTCTAGTAGAGAATAATGAATACATATAAGAGTGTTCTATATACTGAAAAGCTTTAAAAAAAAGGGAAATAAATTATTGAATTTTGTTTGAGATAGATCTTTTGCTAGTTTAAAACAAGAAATATTAACTTAACACGAAGACTTGAATCAAAATTACAACAGATTAACCAAAAATAACTCGCCAAAATTATAATAAGTCAAGAATTATATCTCCTATAAATTATAGAATTTAATTCGTAGAGATAAGAATTCTGCGCTCTGAGGGGAATAGAGAGCACTCGGGATTTAGAAAAGAAGGGGAAAAAGCTTGAATTTTGTAGAAAACACCTTTTGCTATTTTAAAAAAAAAGAAACGAACTTGACGTGAATATTAGAAAGATTAACTTAACAGCTCTTGCGGGAATTGTTAATGGACTGAGCATGATGATAATTTTTTGTGAAAATGCAATGAAATACTTAAAGATTGGCATCCCCAGTACATCCATGCAGACGACTGAGGTTAATTTTCAATTGAAATCATATGGCAACACTGTACCAAAGGGTGGGGAAGGGTTAGTAGTAAAATTAGAGGTCGAGAAGTACTTTTTTTTTTTACTCGATGAACGGTGTTAGAATTAATACCAAAACTCCCCACTTCTCCACAAAGTTTGCTTTCTTAAAATTATTAAGAGGTCTCAGGGGTCTTAAATTTCTCTGGAGGTCTGAAAATATAAACAGTTTTCAAACAGGTATAATTCTTTTAAATTTAAATTAAATGATTTGAATCTTTTACTTTTTTTTATAAAAGAATGTGGGGCTTCAGAAAAATATAAAATGCTTAAAATATAGTAATAGTTTTAAAAATCACACACATAAGTATATGAAAATTCTACAATAAATATTAAGTATTTTTTGAGTTGCGCACGCTATTTTCTAAAATAGTAGCCTCTGATGCATAAAACTTTATTGAATTATAAAATGCATCATACTCTTGAAACCCTACCTAAGTTTAGTATTATATATCTTATGTATTTCAAAATATTTGTAAAATATTGCAATTTTTGTAAATATTTTTTAAAAATGTATTTTTTTATTTATTAAAATATGTAAGTTATTATTCTATTTATATAAAAATAGCTACAGTGTAATAAGAAAACATTTAACTTTATAAATCAATTTATTGCTAGTCATTAAAGGTACTATTTTAGAAAAACGCACGCGCGACTAAAACTTAATAAATATTTCTTATAGAAAAGTTTCTTACTTTCATATGCTTATAATTTTTAAAATTATGATTATATTTTAAACATTTTATACTTTTCTGAAGCCCCATTCCTTTATAAATAATGTGTAAGAGATTCGAATTATTTAATTTAAATTTAAAAGAATTATACCTGTTTGAAAATTGTTTATATTTTCAGACCTCTAGAGTTCTCTTAAGGCGTAGAAACGAAAGGTGGGTCCACCCCACCTCTTATCAATAAACATATTTAATATACCTTCTAGCTCTCCCGCGCTCAGAATGACACCCGCAATATAGGCGCTGAAGAGACGCGACTCCAGTCCACGACGTCCGGCATTGCAACACGCCATTCAGACAAAGTAGCATCCAATTGAATTTCTTCCGTAAAAATATACATAATATTAGAATAAATACAATGTATTACATATGCATAGAATGTATAGTATATCACAATAAATGTGCTGAATGTACTCTTTTCTTGATACGCGTTCAGAATGGAACTCACGCGTTGAGGCTGTTTGGAGGTGCGGCTCAAGTTCCCGATGACTCGCATTGTAACACACCATTGAGACCAAGAAACGTGAATTAAACATCTTCCTTATAAATATTCATAATATTGTGATAAATACAATGTTTTATGAAATGTAACGGAGATTGATAAATGTATTTGATGAACAATTTAGCAATTTATAAAAAATAAAAACAGATTGGTAAAGGAGTGACTAGGATGACACTTGAGCTGGCACTCTCTTTCCTAATTACCATACTACACCAATTATGATCATATTTTATTCCAATTAAAAATGAAACAGCATTAATTTTATATAAAAATCTATTTTATAATTATCTATTTGAATAAATATTTATCTTCGAATTCAAAGAATGTAGAAAAGTAATTACTTCCTTCTATTGTTGCCATAGAATATTGAACATATTTATTTATCATATGCCAGGCCATTGACCATCACACAGGTGAGTAGGCAGCGAGCTCTCCAATACTTCTTTACAACACAGTCCAAATGCTTAGGTGCAGAGCACATGACTAAGTAAGCAGCGTCCACGGCTTGTCCAGAATGACACACAAAGGAGAAACAGTGAAATTAAAACGAAACAAATGAGCCCAAGAAGGTGCAGAATGATCTTTCAGACACATTGGAAATGGGGTTCGACCGGGAGATGTAGTAGCGTTTCTTCTCTTTATAGCATTAGAAAAAGTGGTAAGAGGTTCCATTTTTAATACCACAGGAAATATCTTCAATACACTTGTTAGCTTTTGCTGATGACATTGATACTAGGGATACCGGTATTTTGAGACATTTGTACAATTTTGTAATACCGGTATTCACAAGCTTAAATACCGGTTTTTTTAATATTTACTAGGATTTTTTAAAATTATCTCTGTGTCCAGAGATCACCAACCTAGCAAAATAGTATACGTTTTTGTTCATATGTCTCCCAAAAGGGCGAAATTAATTAGACTTTGAATATGAAGTTGTATCTTACAGTCAAGAGAAGCTATAAAATATGGGAATTATCCAAGGAGGCGGGCCAAAATATATTTAATTACAGTTCAGAGCGATACTGCACACACGCAGGATTAGTAGCCCGATATTCGTATCTGTAAAAACAAGGTTATAGTTGTGAAGAAAATGCGTAATATTTCAATATTTTATTTAATTGAGGAGTTTGTTATTCACATTGTATTTGTCTATCATACTTTTATTTACATAACATCATGATTTTATAAATGGAAATGAAAAAGAAGAAAAGAGAATAACCAATTAAAATTTGATCAAGTTTATAGTAAATTTTCTTAAAATCTTTTACCCACTAATCTATCCACATTCAGAATTCTGTACAGTTTTCGAAGATAATGATGACACTAATGTCGATAGTGAAAAAGAATTGTCTCTTGGACAAAAATTAGAACTAGCGATAACTAAAAAAGTATCAAAAAACCCTACAGAAATCAGCTCCATCCAAAACCTTCCGACGAGAGGTAAATACGTTTTTTAGTCCGCGTTTTTCTTTAAAAAATGACCCAGCTTTCGGCCCTTTCAAAACTTTTTAACTAAAAGAAGTAAACAAAACATAATATGTTGGATTAAATTAAAAATAAATTTCAAATAGATTTTGGGCCCGGGGAAATAATTTTTTTTTCTATGTCTAAAAAGTTTTTTAAAAATTTCAAAAAATTGGGGAAAATTAAAAAATTCTAAAACTTTAATAAAAAAAAATTTTTTTTTCAAAACCAAACGAAAAAGGGTTTTGGATAAATAAAGAGAATAATTATTTATTAATTGAATGAAAACTGTTCTGTCTGACAAAACGGATTTTAAGAACCCCCTTTTTTAAAAGGTCAAAAATTTTTTTTAAATAAGGGCTTAATAAAAGTTTTTTTAAAAATTTTTTCCCCCAAATTTAAATAAAATCAGTTGGGAACCCAAATGGCTCAAATCATGCCCATAAAACGAACAAAATTCTGGGTTTTAATGAATGGGAAAGGTTTTTGAAATTATTTTCAGGGGAAAGTTCAGGGGAAAAAGTTTGATAATAACTACAGATTAAAACCCATTCTGCATTGGGTTATAAAAAATATCTCAGGGAAAATAAGAGGATTTAATTTGGGTTTTTTTGGGGAAAATCGAAAGTTTTCCCCTCAAAATAATTACAAGGCTTTTTGGTCAAAAAAAGAAAACACACAATCTCCCCAAGAAATAGGCCTAGAGGGGGCAAAAATAGAGGTTTTAATGGGAATTCCCAAACAGACTTAGTGGAAATTTTTGTTGCTGAAAAGATCAAAGGCATTTGGGTGAAATAAAAAAAAATAAAAAAAAGCGCAAATTCGAAAAAGTTTCGAAAACAAAGGGGGTTTAAACCTAATTAAAGGCGGGTCAAAAAGGATAATGTAATTTTAATAATGTAGAAAATTTAAATTTAAAAAAAAAAGGGGTAACCCAAAAAAAAGAAATTTTTAGAAAACCCAAAATTATTGGGGGAACAAATAAAGTCAAACCCCAAAAAAATTATCAAATTTAAATGGGAAAGTTTTTAAAGGGAGTAAAAAAGGGTTCATATAAATTTTAATGGGGGTAGGCCAAAAAGGGGGCGTTAAAAAAAGGTTAAAGCACCTAAAAAGGTGTGCAAAAAAAAGACTTTTGATTTTAAAAACCCCTAACTTTAGTCCTATTTTATTTAAAAAAATTTTTAAGGGATGGGGAAGGACGATAAAATTTTTAAAGGAAAAATTGAAAATTTTTTTTTTTAAAAGGCCTTCAGGAGATTGGACAATGAGAATAAGACCCTGCCTTGCACTAAACCATGTTTTAACAATTCCCAATTTAAAATTGAAGAGTATTATTTCGAAGTTGTTGACACTTTCACTTATTTAGGCTCGGAAATTAACAATAGAAACGATTGTACTACTGAAATCCAAAGGAGAATTACTATGACTAATATATGTTTTAATGGAATATGAAAATATATGAAATTGAATTCAATCAAAAGAAAAACAAAAGTTCTATTGTATAAAAGTCTTTTAAGATCAGTATTAACTTATGCGTGAGAAATTTGATCCATGTCTCGAACAAATGAGAACATTATTATAAGTATCTACGAAATGAAAATTTTAAGAAGATCAAATTTCGCACTCTATCTATCATATAATGAATCTGATAATGTTAAATTCATCAAAATACAACGAACTAAATGGGCAGGTCACGTTGTCAGAATGGACGAAAACCACACCACTAAAAAAAATCTTCAATGACCAACTAATTGGCATAAGAAGAAAGGGCAGGCCAAACCTTAGATGGATTGATAGTCTAGAAAAAAATCTCCTAGTTCTGAGAACTAAGAATTGGAGAACACTAGCCTGGCCTGGAAAGGACTTCTTCAGAAGGCCCACCCTGGGCTGTCGAGCCAATGAGAAAGGAAGAAAATGAGCCCAAAGGCCGTCATGTCCAGTCAGCAACACCAGGAGACACAGTTAGGTTTTAATAACACCCTCCAACCTGATTGTGTCTTGGTAATTGCTATATAAAGTAATATATTACTAGAGGTAAATTATTTAATTACTATAGATTGAGTTAATACATTTTAAAATTTCATCCTATAGTCTGACTGAAATTGCAAGTTTAGAACATTAATTTAGAAATAAAAATTTTCATTGTGGCCTTTAACCCAAAATATGTTACCAAAATATCTACATAAAAAGTTTATTTTAAGTCAATTTAAATAGGAAGGCATGTGTGCTTCAAATTATGGTCGAGGTATAATGAACAAAGACTAGTATACATATGCATTCTAACAATATTAGATACTGCCAAATAAGCAGACGGACTAATAATGGATATGGCCACCTGAAAGAGTGTTGTATGTCTTGAGTTTAAAAAGATCAGTTTTAAGAAGGATTCCCCAGAAAAAGACGCCAACTCGGAATGGATCCTGGATCCGAAGTACTTTCAAAAAATTATGTCTGTGAATAGGACTGATGTAACGTAGTAAAATATTAGGATTTTTAAGTGGATAGGTCATAGGGAAATGACTGAACTAGGAATTGGATCAAATCCCTAAGGATCAATTGATGGGAGATGTTAAAATAGCGTCTCTTCAAGCTCATTTCCCTGATGAAAGTAAGTATTTTATCAAACTCCTGAACTGTTTCAGTGCATTGATTAAATGAACTAGTCAGGATTTGCAATTGCAAAGTGCTGTCCAGGAGGGGGGTCGAATCCTTGTGCTTTCTAACCAAATAGGCAGTTCTATCGATCCCCCAAATATCAACCCCATATCTTCAAAAAAATGGCACCATAGGATTAACATGGAGATTGATATTTTAGTGTGTAAGTCCTCCCCGTCCAAAGCATGTCATCATTAGTAAAGAAACTGTGAAGGGGGGGCAGGCCAAGTCGATTGTTGTCGCCACTAGCGCTTCCCCGGTTTCCTGTTACACACTTCCGTCCCTTTTCACGAAATCACTTCCACAAATATCCAGCAACCGAGAAGAAAGATGTTACACATAAAAAAGTACCAGCCTAATTATTTCTTAAACACTTTTAAGCTCTTGACAATATTATTTCATCATTTCACTGAAATAGATCAGGGATTTGTTCAAATCCCTTACTTTCATCAGGGAAATGACCTTGAAGAGACGTTATTTTAACATCTCCCGCCAATGGATCCTATCTTTCAGGGATTTGATCCGATTACTAATTTCACCGTTTCCCTGCGCCAGATATTTTCAAAAGAATTGTGTGATTCTGCTGGTTCCAGATTTGATATTTAAGAAAAATATTTTTGATTGTAAAGTGGAATACTTGTTAAGATTAAGAAAAGTAGGTTGCGCTTTTTTGTTACTTTAAAGAAAAAGTACACTGTAGGGATTTTGGTTTGATTATTTGCTGGGAAGCGAGGGGGAATGATCCAAAACAAACCGATTCTCCGGGAAACAACCACCCCCTCGAAATAATACAGTTTACACTTTTACAGAAGTACACTGACAGGTACTTTCATTGATTCACAAATGAAGTTCTAAATAACAGACAATTATTCACTTGTTAGGATCGGAACTACATGGTATCAAAGTTGTAAACTGGAATTAAAAATGCAAAATATTTAGCCTTAATAACTGATAATTTAATCTGGTCCTCACATAGAAATAACATTAGGGAAAGAATTTATAAATTATCGACTGATCTCAATATATAGAGTCACCAAAAAATTAAGTCGTATCATATAACAACAATATTCTCAAAATGTGATCCAATTATTACCTATGGCTATTTTTTATTGAAGACAGTAACAGTCAAGATATAATTTAGGTTTTATATTCAGATTGCATTATTAAGTTGATTCTAAAAGTAAAAAGTCAGTTTGATGAGCCATTATTTTATAATTTTTAAAAATTTAGAATTTTTGAAATGTTTTCAAATTTTTATATAATGCTCATTTTTAAAAACTGTTTTGGTCATTTTAAGTGATTTATGTTTTTTAGATAGAGATACCAGCTTCCGGAAATGTACTATGTCTGCAATGGTAAAACACCAATCCACAGCCCATTAAAGATAAAAATAAAATAGTTCTTAGATTATTGCAAACAAAAGTTAGTATGTTGTTTGAAATAATCTAAGAAACGTAAATCACTTAAAATAACTAAAAAAGTTTTTAAAAATGAGCATTTTATAAGAATTTGAAAACACATAAAAAAATTCTAATTTGAAAATCTGTTCCCTTGTAGATTTTTAATAATTATTTTTATAGCTGAATCTGAAAATAAACACAAAATTTTTTAAAATATAAACTTTAACATTTTTTTAAAAAAAAATAACAAGAGATCTCTCAGATCTGAGGCCACACTGACTTTTATAGAATACGTTTGGGAGTATATACAAAAAATTTCAAGACTTTATCTTGAACAGAAAAGAAACCTTGGGGATTAGAAAACACTTACTATATCTTCAAAATTAAAAGTCTGAGAAAAACACATTTAAAGTTTTTCCAAGTCATAATGGCAAATTTAATAATGACTATAAAGCTCTAAAAAATTTTTAATATGTTATTATCCAACTTAAGTTTTACATTAAAACACTAGTTTAATTAAATATGACTGAAAAAAATTTTTTTTATTCAAAATATATTTTTGCATAAAACTGATAGCACTTGTTACAACGACAAGTTATTCAGCCTTATCTTAATACAATATTTTCTCTCAAAGGTTTTGAAACACAAAGTATTTATGTACAAAATAATAAGAATACTAACTTAAGCTAAAAATCACCAGGCTTGAAAATAAAATTGAATTTTTTTCTTATTTAGTTTGATTATGTCAGTTTTAAATTTAAAACTGTTCTAGTTAGTTTAAATTAGGGGTTTAAATTTAAGTTAGAGAAAAAAGTTACGCATTAAATTAAGTTAGTTTAGTTTTAAATTAGGGCAGTTATCAAGTTTGAGTTTTTAATACACAACTTTAAAATACTATAATATAGCACTACAATATGTTTACTATAATGTAGTTTGGTACATCATGAAAATATCCAGTTTCATCTGCAATACTTGTATTCGGAAGTTTTATTGCAGTATCAGCTGAGGGCTGATTTTTGAATGCATCATTTTTCAGTACTATTCCATCCCTTTGAAATATTGTTTCTCATAGCAACCTGAGAATGTTTTGGAAATGGCATTTTCTCAACAGGAAAAACTTAATAATACAGTTTCTAAGTTATATTAACTATTTTTTAAGGTATCCGACTACGTTCGGAACCATGATTTTAAAAAAGCGCATAAATGTATAATTTTCATGATATTTAGTGTCACTTAGATTGGAATACATGCATAAAATTGTTTTACGGACATTATGACAAAAAAAATTATTTAAATACAATACTTTGGCAAAAAATTAACTTAGAATAACCTTTTTTCCAAATCTCCTTTTGTAAATAATGATTCTATTGTATTAATATTTTGCCTGTATATAGCTCAGACCTCTGTTCAGAGGCTCAACTATGAGTTTTGAAAAATTCACATTATTTTCAGAGTTACAACCATTTGAAATAATTATCGGCGTATTTTCTTAAAATTTCTCCTTCTGTTTTCGTAAAACATGGATAAACCGACTTCCAAGTTATGCGTTTCAAAAATTCTAGTTGAGCCTCTGTACAGAGATCTGAGCTATATACAGGCAAAATATTAATACAATAGAAGCATTTTTTACAAAAGGAGAACATTTGGAAAAAAGGTTATTCTAAGTTAATTTTTTGTCAAAATATTGTGCTTAAATAATTTTTTTTGTCATAATGTCCTTAAAAAATTTTATATACATTGTCTAATCTAAGTTATACTAAATATCATAAATATTATCCATTTTCACGCTTTTGCGAAATCACAGTTCCGAACGTAGTCGGATACCTTAAAACAATAACTGACATTGAAATCGACCTGAAATAAGTAACTGAAAACTCAAGAAACTCAAAACATAATCAAGCAGAAATTATTTTAGTAAGGAAAATTGAAATTAATAACCATTTCACACTGAAAGAGTTGATAGCGCTCAAAAATAATGTTCAATTAATTCAATTAAAAAAGGAAAAGAGTGGAAAAATACTTTAAAATTGAGCTCTAAAACCTAAACGCAGAAAACGTCAAATGTTTTAGAAGTTAATTTGTTGTTAGATCTGTAATTTGGTGGTTAGCTTTTCAATGATATGGGGCCACAAGAAAATGTAAAAAAAAAATTGTTTCGCTATTTTTGAAATTTGTAGAGTATTATGTAGCCTTAAAGTAACAAAAGAGTATCGTACTTCTCCCTTTAATGCTCTTAACAAGTGTTGCATCAACAGCATTTATCTTAAATTTCATATCTGCAATCAACTCTAACATTTCTTTTGAATTTTGAAAACACCTATTTAAGAGGAAAAAAAAAGCATTGTAATATTTTACTACGTAAATTCAGTCCTACTCCAGACTAGCTTTTTTAAGGTATCCAAACACGTTCGGAGTACGTTTTGACAAAATAGCATATTTAAACATTATAAAAGTCTTTAGGACTCAATACCAATAAATACCAATATTTAACTAACAATATTTTAAAAATAAATTGACTAAATTTCACAAGAATCACAACTATGTGTAAATTTTAGCAATATTTTTATAGAACTTCAATGCAATTAGAAAAAAAAGTAATAAACTTACATTAGTAAAAGTATTACTAAAACCAATTAGAAGCATTTATGTAAAAAATGTACTAAAATTTTAATGTTTAATTAGAATTTTAAAATATTTTAGAGCTGATTGAGAGTAAACATTATAAGAAATATTACATTCTTTACGAGACCATTTTCTATAACTTAAAAAGTATTCATACAATAAGAAATATCTGAGTACATTCTTTAGAAAATAACATAAACATCAGGTTCAAAAAGTTTCATAGAAATACATTCGTAATATTTTGAGTTATCAGACTCGCCATGATAGATTTTGAACATTTTAAATGGCCACTTCTATAGTGGATCAAAGACCCACTCCCGGTTTTTCTACCTTTATGAAATTGATTGTGAGTGAGTGAGGGAATATTAACGTCACCCTGTTCAGCTACACGAGGGCTTTTGGCGACGGACCTCGTCATTTTGAACCATGGTCAAGTGACTAGGACGACACCTGAGCTGGCACCCGCCTCTCCTAACACCACACCAACGGGAGGACGTTTCAGCTCTCGACAGATTTAACGTGCATCGCTGCCCCTACACGGCGGGTCTTTAGTGGTACTGGGCTCGAACTCATGGCACGCCTGCCGTGATCCGACACCTTAACCACTGGGCTACTGCAGCCCTATAAAATTGATTGTAACTTGGCCTCTTGGTAGCGTATGTTTTGCAAAACCCCAAAAGATAGCTCTATTTACTAAAATAAAAAACAAAAGTATCTGTCTTGACAGAATTTGATCATTTTCAACGTATTCGGATACCTTAAAAAAACTTCGAAATAGTCCTCGGAGCGGGAAGAATCCATGATCATTTCGGGTGGCAGCGGACTTCGGGTGAATGATAGCTCTCCATTCTCCTAAATTGCTCACCACGCCAGCCCTACACTCCGATTGATTGAATGAGAGCAGCCCTAGAACTCAACCCGCGATTCTATAATACCAGCCATGATTTCGAGACCCATGTCTGGGGCGACAAATTTTAGGGGTTGCATTTGGACCGAATTTGAAAAATACTTTTTTTGTTACGAAAAAATTCGGATGAAATTATTTTTTAAAATATTATTATTTACACATTGGAAACGTGAAACATAATTATTTTTTTTTAGACTGAATTGAAAAGTCGACCATTGCTAGTAAAATTTGTAACGATTATATCTCTTAAAAAAATAAAAATTGTATTACGTGGCGATTTAACTTTGAAAATGCTTGGGAACCCAACATCGGGATACAAGTAGACATGCTTATCTTGACTAGATTTTCACTGAACTAATATAAAGGGGATTCCGGGAAATTGTCAGATTTCAGTACTTTTTGTATTCCGGGGGGAATAGCACGGGACTTAAATAATCCATGAAATAGCTATTTTTTACTGGACTAGGGATTTCAACTTCGGCTATAAATTTTAGTTGACCCTGGTGAGGCAATTTATGATGGTTCACTCGAAACTTCCTAGACAGAGGAATTTTCATTCCCCCAGCTGTGGGGTAAGCGTGTAATAAGAGAAAAGTAACACCCATGAAGAGTCGAGAATTTTTTCAGCTTGTCGTGGGAAAGAGTAAAACCTTGCACAATTTTTTGTCAAATCAGTTTATGAGGATAACGTACCGTAAAATCCGGTGTATAAAGCGCACCTATACTTTCAAGCTGCATTTTTTAATTTTTAGGTATATTCGCCGTATAATGCGCACCCTCTTTTTTACGAAGGAACTTGAAAGGTACGTATACAATGCTATTATGTTTTGAAATCGTTTATTCGAGGTATTATCTTAAGTTTTTGAAAAAATAGTATACTTCTAGAACTACAACCCTTTATTTTCATTAAATATGTCATTTTTTTAAAATAAACAGTATTCCGATCTCAGTAGAAGTCTAATTATTTATCCTCATTTTTTTTATATCCGGCGTATAACGCTCATTTTTAAATTTCGTTCTTGTTTTTTGTGTTAAAAGTGCGCGTTATACGCCGGATTTTACGGTAAGTATTAACACTTAAAAATATTAATTTAATTTTTTAAAAAAATTTTGGATACTTGTCTTTATCATGAGCTATTTAATTGAATTAGTAATTTGAAGAAGGGAATGAACCACCAAACTGTTTTAGGGAGATTATTTCTAAGCAATCTCGCAATTTTTTTTTATTCATTATTTTTCTTATTTAAACTTTGTGACGGGCTCACGCGTCTTTTCTGTAACATAACCTCTGGGTTCTTTGACGGCCAAGATTAATGGCAACTCTTTTCCAACCAAAATCCAAGAAGCGAAATACGATTATGAAATACAAATAAGATAGCTTTTAAAAGAACAGAAGTTTCAATAAGCAGTATGGCAATTTAGGGAAAGTTATGTTTGGAAGAGATACGAGTGTGAATTGACGGCCTATCATAAGTTACCGAGATATTCAGCCATTGATACAAGGTGCATATCATTGCACGCACGCCCAAGTGCTTCCGTACCATGATAGAATCTTAGTTTGGATTAAGGTAGGACTGATTATTTGATATTAGGACTTGTAATATTATCAGAATTGAGAATAGGTGGATAATATAATTATTTAAATAAAGTGGTCTAAATTACGTGATTCGGTTTAACTATCGCTGTGTGTTTGGTTTATTAGATTCTCACTTATATAAATTTATCTAAATTATTAGAAGTTTAAGTTATATTCTTAATAAAGTCATATTAAGAATTTTAAAATGTCTATTCATTTTGAGAATCACACACCTCTAATTCACGCTGACAATCAAAGATATGGTCACCATAGAGCGACCATATCACAACTTCTGTGTAAGATTCTTACATTAATATATATATATATATATATTTATATTTATGCAACATTAATACAGGAACTCCATAAACAAGAAATTGGTTATACAAGTAAAATTAATAATTAATATTTTTAACATTCGTAATTGTTACTTCAACAGCAAATAAATTTTCAAGTATTTATGTAGTATATTAATATTTATCTGTTAGTAGCAACATTAGAGGAATATATGATTCATTTTCGACTGATTAAATTTCAAACTCTCATGTGAGTCAGTAAAAACATTAATTTTGGATGTAATTTTTTTTTTCGAGATTTTTAACTGTAACATTTTTTCTATGTCGTTAACAATTCTTGCCTTTTGTCCTAAAAGAGATCAATTACATTAAAAAAAAATTATAACTTTTAATTTGGGGAGGATTCCTCTATGTAAATATAAAGTTGAAAATAAAAAAAATCAAGGTGGTAACAGCATCTGCAAAATAAAGATAGTGTGACATATTTATTTATTATTAACTAAATAAATTCTTTTGTATTAGAATTAGTAATAATTTCTTTCTTCAGAACTATTATTTATTCCTTCGAAATACTTCTTTCTACAGATTTTGGTACTAACTACATTTGAAAATTATTTATCAAAACATTTGGGAGATTTCAATGAAGTTCAAAGCTAGAATTAAAATTTCTGTCTGACTCACAAAATTGTACTTATTTTGCAGGGAGCATGGATGAAAAAATACGTTTGATACATTATTTATTATTTTAAACCGTTTTCAATTTTATAAATTTTTTCATGGCTTACATTTTTAATTTTTAATACAAATACAAACGTTTAAAAATCTGAAAATTTATGAGTCGAAGCTAAATCGAAAATTGAAGAAAAAAACGGTATATATTTTTTGTATTTTATATAAGTATTGATATCAGTGGCGCACACAAGGGAGGGGTCCTGGGGTCAGGACCCCCAAAGCCTTTGATTTCTTTTCCCGATTGATTATAATTTTAAGTATATAGTACGTAAAATTTAACTAAGTATTTGTTATTAATGATTAATTTTATTAATTAATGCTAATTATTTATTCAATAATTAGTTTTTTACTGTGTTTTGTTCCCGAAAATCGACAAAATCAAAAGGAGCATGATACAAGATTGGTGAACTTTCGACCCCGGACCACCCCTTGAAAAATTTCTGTGTGAGCTACTGTTCACTACTATCTATGAATAGCTTATAAAATAGATATTTATTTTTAATTCAATGCAGCATTGGAAATAATTTAATACTATTTACTTGTTTCAATAGAAATTTGTCTTTTCACGACACCTTTTCTAGATTAATATTTATGTAGGAATCTGCCCGTTCTATGAAAAATATGGCGGGTTTGATTTCCGCGCTTCTACCATGATTAGAAATCCCGCCATTCAGACGTAGCAGGGGGAGGGGGGGGGGAGAAGACCGCGATGAGATCGACGCTAAGAACTTTACTTTCTCCGATTTGAAGGGCTGCGGTAGCCCAGTGGTTAAGGTATCGGACCATGGCAGGCATGTCATGAGTTCGAGCCGAATACCACTAAAGACCCGCCGTGTAGGGCAGCGATGCACGTTAAATCTGTCGAGAGCTGAAACGTCCTCCCGTTGGTGTGGTGTGGTAGTTAGGAGAGGGGTGAAGCTCGTGTCGTCCACGTCACTTGACCATGGTTCAAAATTACATGTGGTCCGTCGCCAAAAGCCCTCGTGTAGCTGAACAGTGCGACGTTAATATTCACTCACTCACTCATTCTCCGATTTGAGATGACGGAGTGGAACACATAACAACTGCATTTCATATCGTTTCGGAGTGGCGAAGTCGCCAAAAAATTTGGTGATTTTTTCAAAAAAGTCTTTCACTTAAACTTGGCCCTTATTTTTATTGACAAAATTGAATGCTAGAGAAAATCAAATAATACTGAAATCATAGAACAAAAGGATGTCTCAAAACAATCCGAAATAGTTCCAAATGGCGATAATTTTTATATTTTAATGAATCACTACGACATAGAAGGACGCGGGAAAACTTCAGTAACGTGGGCTGGGATTTTCCACCGCCAAATCCTCTTTTCGAGCCGAAGTTCGATTGCTGCTGGGCGTGTATCCTTGAAAGGAACCGGCTTGTAGTAACCATATGTGTGTGCGCGCGATACAATTCTCCTCAGAAATGACTCCTCGTAGTAATACATCGTATTCCTGACATTCGACTTTTTAATGCTGATGTTTTCGAAAATATTACCAGTGTACTCTAAGGGTAGGTTAAACGATTTCTCGAATTCACATTTTTAACTTTTTATCGCAAAATCAGATAAAAACTTTGTGTGCATGTCAAAAAGTTAAATTTCAAGTTTTTCCTTTTTCTAAAGCAAAGAATTATTATTTAAATTCGAAGCAATTAAATTATTTTACAAATACGAGACACAGGTATCAAATTAAACATAGTTTAAATTTTTGCCAGTACAAAGGAAAATAATTATTTATAATTATGAAAAAATACACATTTTAGTATAATCAAAGCAGAATATCTAGTCAACAGTGAGACAGAATCTAATCGAGAAATCTCATATCTTACTACCCTAAATTTCTATTATTTCTTTTATCTCTATCATTACCTTAATTTCTAAAGGAGATAACTACTGAGATTTTTCGAAATAATCAAATAATTTTCTGATTTTTTTCCTTTACATTTATTCAGAGATGATTTATTTTTTACAACATAGATTATTTCATATTATTTTTATTTATTTATTTTTAAATAATAGTTACAAGGAAATAGTTACAATTTGGAAGGGAATATATTCTTACAGTGCAGTATTTTACACATTTCTCTTTTTTTTATTTAAGACTTTCGAAAAATGGCGATATACAAAAACCTGTTGATATTGTATGAGTTTGTGAGTAGTATAAGAAAATTCATTTCTGCTCCAGATAATAAAAATGACCGCGGTAACCTAGTGGGCAAGGTAATGAACTCGTGGCCAGCATGTCATGAGTTCGAGCCCAGTACCGCAGAAGACCCGCTATGTAGGGAGGAGATGCACGAAAAACCTATCGATGCTCAAACTTTCTCCTTGTTGTGTGGTGTGGAAGTTAGGAAAGGGGTGCCAGCTCAGGTGTCGTTCTCGTCACTTGACCATAGCTCAAAATTACGAGGTCCGTCTCCAAAAGCCCTCGAGTAGCTGATTAGTGTGACGTTAATATTTACTCACTCCAGATAATAAATGTGTTGAAAATAAATCTCGAATTTTCAACTTAACGACTCCTAGGATTCGTGGAAAGGGATGACTGTAAGTTGATATCTTATCTGCACCCCTTTGTCTGAACAGGAAATTGATCAATCAAGAGTTCATTAGGGATATAAACATATTTATCTTAAATTAACATTTCATTCAGTACTTTTTATAACACTAATTAACACAATTCAAAACAAAAAACTGTAGAATTGGCTAATGTCTTTTTCAAATCCTACATAATTTTATTCTTTTTTCCCCTTACATTTATATATATATATACATCTGTGTAAAATAATTATATCGATTTTTTTATTTTCCCTAACCTGGATATAAGAAGCAAAAATTCTTTTCAATGGAAATGAGTGATTTCCATTTTGTACAATTTATATTTTAATATTCGAACCCTATTCAACTACAATTATAGCAAAAATTATAATTGACATAGTTTAAATATCCATGTAAAAAGTGAAATTGAATTTGCATTCAGACAATGATTAAATAAAATTATGTGCTCCTTAATCCATTGTCTTCTAATAAAAGTTCATAAACATTTAGAAACATGTAAATCTCAAAAACTCGGAAAATGATTTTAAAAATATTTTATTATTAGTTTAGGTTGAATATTATAACAAAAAACTGCAAAATTTTAAAATGAAAATGTTAAAAAAATGTGTTCAGGAAAGCACTTTTCCCTTACAAAACAAGAATGAATGTTTTCATCAACAAGACTTAAGAGTTTTTCAGAGGTCATAGCCAATTTTAAAAAAGATAGCATTAATTTTAGATTTGTTTATAGACCATAGCAAATAAAAATATGATTAATAGAATTTTCTTGATTTTAAAACTTAAGACAAAAATTAGTAACTTATTATTTTAGAATATCATACATAGTATGATTTATAGCATATCGAATCGCGCGCGCGTGATTCTGTCATATAATACAACTAAGTATTAAAGTATCAGAATAATATAGTACAGAATTTTGTGGATAATGAGAAAAATTTATAAAATTATCATGTATTTCTCTAAATTTGTAAAAAATTAAAATTAACTGGATTTTTTATTTCTCATACAAAATTCTGTTTTTTTTTGTCGTAATACTGTAGTTTTACCTCAATCAGTAAAATTTGAATTTCTTTTTTGTTTGATTATTGCTGCTTAGTTAGAAATATCAGCAAAATTTTCAATTTTATTATAAAAAAATAAAATACATCTATACTTGAATTCTTAATATGCATATATTCATAAGAAAATAATATATTTAAAATTTAAAGGGAAATGACACCTTTTGAATATTTTTTATTTATGTTAAAATTATATTTTAGTATTTCATATAATGCTTCTATTCAAGAAAATGTTTCCAGATGAAATTTTGTACTTATTATTCACTTTTAATTTAAAACTTAAATTTTCTTTAAAATAATGTGGGAAATTTTACTTATTCTGTATTCACTAATTTCTTTTTACAGCGATATTCCTAAGAATGTTTTTAAGCAACCTTAGGGATCAGAGTTATAACTACTTAATTAGTTTGGAGGGAAAAATGAAATGTTTATATGTGTGCTAAATTTCAAATAAAAAGCTAATATCCCCTACGTTTTAACTTTTTTTTTAAAAAAGTATTGAGCTTACAGCAAAATGTATCCCTAATTTTTTACATGTATTATATATGACACACAGGAAAAAAAATGGAAAGGATTGGTAAATAATTGTGGAAAAAGTAGCATTTTGAATGCACTAATGTATCGAAAAAACACAAACTGAGAAAAACCATTTTAAAGTATATGTTTTAAAAAAATAATTATTTTAAGTTTATTTAAGCTTAAAATACCCTTTAGAACAGCTATATATTTTTATTAAAAATGGTTTGAATTTTCGTATTATTTCTACTTATGTATATATATATTTTTTAAAATATTAACTTTTTTTTCGAGGAATAGTAATTACACAAGAAAACTCAAAGAAAAGTGTTAATTTTTTTTCTCTCATGACAGAAATTTTAAAGGTTTTTGCTTCACATAATATTGAAATATTAGACCTGTATGAAAACATCTGATGAATAAGAACTGAAATTATTTGTAAAAAATGCCTTAATTAAAAAAAAATTACACATGCACACATTTCACAAAGAAAAAAATTTCGTGTGTAATGCCTCAAATATCCTGCTTTTATATGTAACATCTTCCTTTTTGTAGTAATTATTTTTCTTTTTTCAAATAGCTTATTTCTTTTAATCAAAAGCTTTCTTTGGCTTTTTTAATCTAAAAAGGCATGGTCAATTTTTAATTGTTTTGTGCAAATTGAAATTTTTCCAACTTCTAATTCTTAGGCGTACAAAGCGACATATCAATCGAAGATAATAATGCAAAAATATGACTAAAATAAAAATATAAAAACGATATTTTGATCATTTCGAAAATATCGAGTCTTCTTAAGGAAAGTCAAATTTTGAAAATGCTAATGAAAATCTAAAATAAAAAGTTCGGTAATGACCAACACAACTAATCAAATTTATTTTTGCAAAATTTAGCCAATTAATTAACACATGAAAATTACTTTGCTGCTCTTTTACATACAATTAAAAAAATACTGTTTCAAAATCAATGAAAATATTCAGGCATTTTTGGAGTATAATATACTTGGATTATTTTGCAATCTAGTTTGTGAGAGAAAAAATGCTATTATGAAACTAATTTGTTCAAATAAAGTAAGTCTAAATGAGTATATTATTTAATAAGTGTTACATAAGAGATGAAAAAGATAAATGTTACTTGATTAAATAATTGTTGGAAAAAAAATTGCCCTATTTTCAATGTTTCATGAAAAATTATATCCACCATTTTTAAAATCTAATAGTGATACAATCTGAGTAATAGAACTAAAATGTTTATTGAATAACAATACAGAGATTAAATACAGGAGGTTTTTCAAATCATTTCATTGAAATTGGACATGAATTTTTCTTTTGCAATACTTTATAATTTATATGTGAAGTGAAATGAAGACAGATACCAGCTGGAACGATCTTGCAACTTCACATAACATCATTTCACAATTCCGAGACACCGTTTTTGTTTCATAAGTAGCACTTTACAGAATTCTACATAATGATGGATGTCAGGATTCAAACTGGGCTGCGACCTTGTAAGAAAGATAAGTTGTAGAAATATCTTATAGCACAAAAATATAAAGAAGAGTAATATGAAAGCTAAACAACATGTAAAATTATTCACCAGAATGCAGATTTGTATGACGGGAGTGAGTATTACAGAAATCTGTCGTGTTAATGCAATATTCTAACATTATAAAAGAAAGTAGAAAAAGAAAAGGACTGATTTTAAAGCATTAGACTTAAACTTTATAAAAGGTAGATTTCTTTGAATAAAGGACCTGGTTTGAAAATACGAAATTGTATTAAAAGTTTTTAATTCCATAAATTCACCTGCAGATGGATTTCACCATCTTACTGGTAAGAACTCAAACTCAGAGGTGCAACAGCCTATGAGGGCCAGGTCACTGCTGTGCCCATCAAGTATACTTGACCTTTGGGCACTGAGGTGCACTTTGCATGACAGAAGTTCTGATCAGGTGGTCAGTCTGAAAAGAGAGCCCAGTGTTTAGGGTCCCAAGCAAGCTGGTTACTCATTTATCGACCCACTGCAGTAGGGATGAAGGCTGGAGTCGACCTTGCCGAGCCTGAGGTAGAACGGACTATGATAAAATGAACAGATATTTGTTGCTATCACAAGTAATAAAAGGAATCACGTGGTTGTTTACTGATGTGTTGCGTTCAGTAACAGGCCTTTGATTATTGTAAATTCACCTCTCCTGAGCGTGGCGCAACAATTCTTTATCTGGTAAATACTGTGATTTCAATTGAAATACTTCATCTTAAAACTTTTCAGCCATAATTTCCTCAAATTTAAAGCTGGTTTTATGAATAATGTACCTTCTCCTAATATGTCATCAGGTATGTAAATAAATGTTTACCGGTTTTTTCCCCTCCTTAACAGAAGTCTTTTCTTTTAACTCTTCCCAATTTGGATCTCGTCCTCATCATCGACAAAGGAACTTCATCATCTCATCATCACTTAAGGTTGAAAGAAATGAATAATGTTTTTGTTTAAAAGAAATTACCATTATTTCATGGCAGCAAGTCTTTTTAAAAAATATACAAAATGTAATACCATTTAGTAAGTTTTTATTAAAAGTCTTTGGCATCATGTCGGAAATATACTCGGATTTTACAATGGGAACTTCAATTTTTCTCAGCATAGGCCTTCTTTTTCCATATCTGGAAAAACCCAAGATATGTCTTCTAAAAACATTTGCACTTTTGCGTCCAGAGACTTCAGTGTATTTAATCGCGTCCTTCGGTAAAAATGCAATGCCATATATTGTCTTATAGACTTTTCGGATTTTCTATTGATTATTGATTTTTTAAAATGCCGGTTTCATTTTTCCAATGGATTTATTGTATTTAATTTATCCAGTTTATTAACAAACTCCCCTTTTTTGTGGTTGGTTGTCTTATGTAATGCATCGTTGAATAGTTTATTTACATTATGATATTGAGTTGCGCTGTCCGTACATATTACTGAAGTCTCTGGATTGCAGTGCCTAGCAATAATATGAGGCCAAAAGACCTTTCTTTTCCATCAACCAAAAGCCCTTCTTTATCGTTCCTGCAATATAAAAATATTATTTGTAACATTAATTTTTCAAATTTAAAAATAAATCAAAAATCGTATTTATATCTTACCGGCTTAATATATTTGCGAGTACAACTTGGGTCATAGTTTTAGTTTTTCGACTTTATTATACTTTCTTTTTGTCAGAATGCCTCGTCTAAAAATTGTTTTCCTGAAACACAATTCATACTTTAACTTTCGAAAAATATTTTTTAAATACGCTTGAACATACCAAATTATTACAAAGAAAGTGTTATCTCACCTGGTCCTCCAAAGGAAACATCGTGATGAGATCAATAATTTCTGTTACTTCTCTCAACCGAGCATAAAGTCTACAATTGTGGCCCAACTCGACATTTGTCCTCTTCTTTCAGGAACATATTCCAATTGATCCAAGACTAAACTAATTTGCAGTTTGATGACAAAACATACTATGTACAAAGCATCTAGTATATGAATTCTTACGTTCTCGAAAAAAGTGTTTGATATTGGGTTCACCTGAAAAAAAGGATATCTTTAAAATATTAATAAAACTCTTGTTCAAAATATTTGGTTAATACGCATATCATATATTTATAAAACAAATACATAGCTAAACTTAAAGTTTTTTGTTGATTACAAACTTATTATGAATGAATAATTTTAATCGCACATGATTTTTTCAAAATTAATTTTTAAATTTAAATTTTTGCATTTTTGGCATAGTATGTACACATTTTGCACATTGTTCTTTGACATCTATAATTTCAAATATTTTTAATAGCACTTTACACTTTTTATATTACTTCAGCTCATGGGGTTTTAATTTATTATTGATACTGAAGTACCACCCAATTATTGAATAAGACAATGCCCTACTCACATAAATAAGCATATAGCCTTTACTGGGTATGTGCAAAACTTAAACAACAATGTAAAAATTTAGCAGATAGCCATGAAATTGCAGAAAAGAGGTCACGGAGATCAGTAGAGGGAACACATGGTCAGTAGAAACGTCATGCGTATGCAAATATCAGGAACAAAACCTCCGGCTGTGATGTGGGCGTACGCAAAACGCGTGATGTCGGCGCTTGCCTTTGCTCAACAATAGAATGAAATGAAGGACGGAGACGCGCAATTCACCATATTCTCTGCAGTGCCAGTGAGTCAGTTCATGAAATATGGCTAGAAAATCACCTGGATGACTTCACACTTGGAAGAATGATCGAGCTGGAGGAGGGAGTACTGTCACCAGGTGTAGCTGCGGTTCGGAATCAACAAAGTGTCGTTTCGCGCGCTTGGAAGCGTTCCAAACCAGGTACAGCTGTTAGAAGGTTGCTGTGGCCGCCCGAGGACGACAACTGCAGGGGATGGCTGATATATCATCTGCAGGCGAAAAAAGTTCTGACAGCAGTCAGCAGCACCATTGCTCAGAAACTCTGTACAGCAGCAGTTAAACAAGTGTAGCGGTTGCACAATGACCAGACGCCTTCACAAAGGGGCCTGTTCTTTTCGTCTGAACGCTGCCTCCCGTTGAAGATGGCCACTGAAGCCACCGTTTACAGTGGGATAAGGAAGCACAAAAACTGGACACCTGATCCAATGAGTCGTGTTCTCTTTACGAATGAGAGTCGGTTCAGTACCAGAAGCGATTCTCAACGCGTTTGATTTGGAGAGATCGGGAACCGGTTTTATCCCAGTAACATCAGGAAGAACATCGTTACGGTGGTCCTGGGTTTCTTGTCTGGGTTGGCATTATGCTGAACGGCGGAACTTCAGGCTTCCCATTTCGACAGAGGGTCTGTAACCGGGGATCGCTATTTGTGAGGTACTTCTTCCCCATCTATGCTTTTCCGAGGTGCCATTGGCCCCGAAATTCATCTTTATGGATGACAATGCACTTCCCACATCGCACTCTTGCTGTTGAGGAGCTGCTGGAAAGTGAAGATATCACTCCGAATGGATGGGCAGCGTGCTCCCCAGATTTAAATCCACATCGAACATGTGTGGGATGCTTTGGGGAACGTATTGCCACACCTTTCATCATCCGGGTACAATAACAACTCAAACAGATGTTGATTGAGAATGGGCATTCCTACCTCAAGAAATGTTGCACCAACTGGTTCTGGTATGCGGAGACGGTGCAAAGCAACCGACTGGCAATGGGGAGGGCATATACCATATTAGGAACATCTGCTTGTTGTTCTTCCTGTTGGATAGACTAATCATGAGTCACGATACTATGCGTTCAATAAAAAGCTTGTTTTTTGTTTGATTCCACTTGCGTATGCGTTGTATTCCTTTTCAGCCCCGATTAACTTTCGTCATCCTTTACATACATAATACTCTCCCTCATTTCAAATTTCATGTCTCAGATGATTTTCGAAGTTATGGCAATAAAGCCACACCTGTTGCTTAAGTTTTGCAGTGTATTATAAAAAATTCAGTATCATTAATTTAAATGTTAAAACCTAGTATGAAACTCAATTTTTTCAAATATACTTATATATATATATAATATATATATATATATATATATATATATATATATATATATATATATATATATATATATATATATATATATATATATATATATATATTAGATTATATAAGGTTTATAGCCTTTATCTGTGTGTATATATATGTATTATTATTATTTACTGTTTGTGTCATATTTTAGAAATTTACTTTTTTGAAAATCTATAAAATTTATGAGAAAACGTTTCCATCATCTGTACATGTTTTTTTTAACTTTTTTACCTTTCCCGAGCATTTCCAATTGATATTTTTCTTGCATATCGCATCCAGCCTAACTTTCGGCAGAATCTCTATTTGCTGGTTCATTTCCACAAATAGGGTTACATTGGAGTGGAAGTTTTTTTCTGTAGCGAAACTCTTTACTTCTTTAAAAATATCTTTAACGTTTTTCTTCAAGTTGTGAGCTGATAATAAATAAATTGATATTTTATAATAACGGATGCATCTAAAACATTTAAAAAATGTCATAATCAGATTAATTCATTATATTAATTCATTCATAAATGAAATATATTATTTCTCATTGTAAGTTTTTTCTATAAAACATAAAAGTAAAAAACAATATCACGAAATCAAAAATAATCCATTATTGAGAAGACAGTTATTTCTATTCGTTATTTTCAGAGTCTACAAAAAGCTTATCAAATTCAAGTAAAGAACTCTTAGCAAGAATAAATTACAACTTTGCATTAACAACTACAAATAGTAAACAAAAATATTTGTTTTTAATGCCATGAAAACAATGATCAAAATTATAAATACAAATATTTCTCTTCTGTTATAAGTTAATCTATATAAAAAGATTTTTACAACATATTGACAAAGGCGTGTTTCTTTTATTCGATACGTCTATCATGGGAATATAGAATCTACAATTTTTATTTAGTATTCTCTCTCCGTCTCTCTTATTAAGATATAAATAACTTATAATCTCAAAGAAATAAGAAATTTTTGAGTTTTAGTGCTCACTATTCAGATAACTATGCCTCATGGATAATTTACTAAATGAAAAAAAAAATCACCAAATTTCCTCTTATCTAAATTCACAAAAATATTTCTCTCATGGAAAGGTACATGTGTAAACTGTCAAAGTGGCTCTGAATAGCATTTAAGGAAGGTATGATATGTTTTGCTTACAAAAATTATTAAAATTTCCTATCAAAATAGAATAAATCGTTAACTTAAAACAATAAAAATGCAATTGTATTCTAAATATATAATATATTTATACACATTTCATTAGGCAGTTTTACTTGCCTTTTTATTTATAAATATGCTCATCAACTTCAAATACTCATTTTATCTACTACAAGGCGAAACCAGATTTTGCAAATGAAATATAAGTTTGAGAATCTCTAAGAAAATGAAAAGAGAAATATCTTTCCGTCTTAAAAGAATCCATTCCTTAGGTCTGATTGGTTTATCAAGCAATTACCATTCCTTTTTAGAAATTATCTGCCAATGGAATTTCAACCGTAATAGAAACACTCATCCCATGAGGGAATGTGGAGAAGACTGTCTCCCTCCTGTTCTGCTTTTGAAAAGAGACTTTATTGATTACTAAGCTATATAGGAATATAACATAGATTATCTTAGGGAATAAAAAGTGTCCATCCAATAGCAATTTTTAAAAATTCGTGCTTTACAACAGAAGTGTTATTTGGTTTTATGGAAGAGTTTACTACGGTCATGAATACGAACAGTGGGCTTTCAATCAAACCATAGTTTCGGATAAATGAAAATGATTTAAATTCCTAACTATAATAACCAAGTTAAAAAGAGAACGAACATGGTTTTCACCCTTGTCACTGAAACACCCAGTTCATATTTATATAATTGCGAGATGTTTTACAAATTAAAACTTATATATGTGTGTGATTCTGAACCAGTCACTTAATTCTTCTATTGTATAATATTATTATTTTGATAAATAGATATACGCACTGAAGGCAAAATAACTTAGGAAGTTAGCAGATACTCGAAAAAAAAAAAAATTACTTGGCCATAATTAAAATACTATACTACAATGAACTCAAACATTGAATAACAGACACACTTGTAAATTATAAATTAATATAGAGTAGGTTACGAAATCATTTATATAAACACCATCTTGTAGATAATTACACACAAATTCAATGTTCAATATTATTCAACCAACCATAGAAATAAATCTTTTTGCGAAAAAATTCACAGGTCACAAAAAACAGAAAATAATAAATTAACTTTAATTTGTTCGTATTCGTTTAGGTAATAATCCGTACATTATAATTGAAATCAGTTGATTCGAACAGCTAAACTATTTTTAGCATTTTGAAAGCAATTAATCGTGTAAATGTAATTCAATAGTGGTCCGAAAATGCATTAAATATCTAAATTCTACAAGGATATAATGCTTAATTTTTTAAAGAAATTTATAAGATGACTCTTTCTAAGCTTATGATATCCTAATTTGTATTATTTGAAGACTCCTAAAATTCTTTGCGAATTTAAAGAAGGGAAGAAGAAAAAATCTTTGTGTTCATCTTTAAATTTGACACTTTTTTTTTGGAGGGGGTGCTAAATTTTGTGCTTCATTTTGCTGAGTTTCATGATGAAATTATTTATTCAAGTATCTTGATAAAATAAAATTTAAAACTCGTTTATTAAGTCATCAAATGCTTTTTTTCTACTAAACATAATTAATACAAACTTTGTATAAAGCGTTTTAAATGCTTCAAATTTGTTTATTTACTTTACTGTTCATTTTATGCTAGTACATACAAAATACTATGTTTTATTATTAAATGTTTGGAGATTACATCGTCCGAGGTTTTTTACGTATGCATTTTGATTTTTAAAATTTAAATACTTAATTTTCATATCCTTATAGTGGCTGCGTTAGCTAGTGGTTATGGTAACGAACTCGAGGCTAGAATGTTTCAGTACCTATGTAAATATTTTTCCATAGATATTTACATTTTATATGAAATATATGGTGGTTAGTGGTGCTGATTGCTGTGCCAGATTGAGCCTGAGTTCAAATTCCGGAGAGGCATGGATACTTGTAAATGAAGAGTGCCTTTGCGGCATGGGGGTACTCTAAATAGCCGTCGAGCTGCGAATTTGCTCTAAATAGCCGTCGGAGCTGCGGGTACTCTAAATAACCGTCGAGCTGCAAGTCTTCTCGTGAGGGTTGATGGAAGAGGAAGAGATGGGAGTTCCTGATCACCCAAAATTGAGGGTGGAATAGAGAGCCAAATCGTACTGTCACCTGTATGGGGCTCCAAAGCTGAGAGAGCGACAGGCGTAATCTAATAGCCCACCTGCCATGATTTACCCCAATATCGGTTACTGTCGATCAGGTGGCATAAGTAACAATAAGAAAAATTTTTCACGAGAGAGAATAAATTTTTATGCACGGGAATGTATTACAAAATGTCAAGGTACGGTTTCTAATGAAATAAAAGACAATGAAAGCTACTGATTTTTAAGTTAAAAAACTAAACTTTTAAAAAGGTAGATTTCTTTGGAATAAGTGGTCAACCAATATTTAAATTCAGCCTGAAAGATAATTGTAAACAATGTTTTAAAAACAAAAACGTTCTGTTCTTCCCGATCTGTGATTTTATTCCTTAAGGGCTATAATATGATTGACTGCGTATAAAATGTAATTCCGCACCGTTTGCAGTAGTACTTAATTTATTTACTTTATTTATAATCATGGTTCTGTACAATATGAGAGAATTAATTCATAACACAGAAATGTATCATATAATTCGAAGCTTTAGCAATATAGTATTTACACTACAGCCATTCTCAAAATTTTCTTTGGTGTGATTTCCGCATGAATAACCAATTCTTCAAAATAATATTACCGTAAAGAGAGTCAAAGGGAATGGGTAAGAATCACACAAAAATATAAATTGGAATTTGGATAGTAGATTGATAACGTAATTCTGAACTGCGGTACCAATTAATGCAACTTTTATCTGACCGTATTTAAATTTAAGTAAACACATATTGCGAAATTATAATAATTTGTAGGGGGAAAAGGCGGTCTCTTTTAATTGTTATATGCAATCAGCCCTTTTTATTGCTACTGGTTAACTTTACATTGACGTCCACTCGCGCCACTTGACCGAAGTTCTTCGTCAATAAATTTTTGTCAAAGCAAAATTATTATCATTTAAATACGAAGGTAAATTACATTATTTTTACAAATACATAACATAAATATCATCAGTTCATAATAATTAAAAATGAAAAAAAAAGTTTTAATTAGAAACATTTGCGAATATGAACACCCTTTTTTATTTTTGTTCAAAACTAAAGATAAATTCTTCTGATATTTAAGTTTAGTAAACGTCCGTTTTAAGGTCAACAACTATACTACCGTATTTACATGGTCCTAAAGATTCAAGAATAGTGGAGTGTCAAGAATAGGGGATTCCTTTTGTCAAGAATACGGGAGTGTTTCACAAATACTAGAAAAACTATCCTATTCATCTAAGGATTTATTTTTCTTTTATTTTTGCTGCTTCGCTACTAAATTTCACTTCTTGTCTTGAATTGAAGAATCATCAGTTTTGAAATCTTTTTTTACCAATCATTTCATTGTAAAAGATCTACATTTTTAATTAAATACCTTCGAAACTAGTACAGAAATAAGAAATATTACGACTTTTGTTCAGTGGAATTATGTATAAAATACTAGCCGTTATTCGCCTCGCTTTGCGGGTGAATAACGGCTAGTATATTGAAACTGAATAACTGAATTTGTTTACTTGTTTAAAAAATTCATCTGATGTTTACACAACAAACGAAATCTATACCTTTTTTTTTTTATATATTTATTACAATTGAAACGAAATGCTATAATTTTTCCTTTTGATTTTAAAATTTACGAAGTTTGTAATCTTTTTTGTATAACTATGTGTTACTTAGAAAAAGCCACAACATTTTAAACTTTCCTATCTGCAAAAAATAAGAAAAAAAAATTCAAATGTACCCAATTAAATCCTCAATACTCTTATCCTTACGAGAAAATAAAATAATTTTAAATGGTCAAAGAAAGTCAATTCTTGAACACTAAAAAACTCTCTAAAATAAAATTCAAGTAATGATCAGCACATATAATTTTCACAATGCAGCCAATTAAAAAACACATAAAAAGCTATTTATTTGATCCCTTACATATTTTTCAAAAAATTGAAATATTTTCAAAAAATAAATTGACTGATTTGAATATAGCTAATTGCATTAAAACATTTTATAATTTCATATGAATTTCTTTAAATTTATCAATAATTTGATTTCATATAGTATTCCATAACAAATGATTAGAAATTTGTATTGTTTTCAGTACAGCATTATAAATCAAATAATAAATATAAGGTTGTTTTTCGATGTAATGTATTTACGAAATTAAACCAATGCTTAAATTAAGCCTGATTAAATTCATTTTAGTATTTCATACTTCAGAAAATAATCTAGGCAAAATGCAGATTCTTCGTCCAAAATGTATGCACAATATATGTAGAGAGAGAGATAGACCTTATTTTTAACTTGCTTTTAAATTAGTATTAATGATACATAATTCAGTTTTTCATCTTTTGGTATAAATACTATCATTAGAAGAATTTGTTACTTTTAGATACAGGAATTTTCTTTTCATATTTTATATAAAAAATGACACACTTTAAGTAAGGATGCTTTATATTTCACTGAACGTGATGACTACTGGCCATTTTCTAATTCTATGAATATTAAAAACTAAAATCCAGTGGGTTCAACAGCCATGAGGGTCAAAGGCCTACTGTGCCCATATGTATAATTTATTATGTTATAGGTAAATATTGTAAGTGTAAACAGGTAAAAGATCTAAAGATAATTTTATTAAAATCATTTCAGTAATACAAGGATTCTTTTTAAACTTTTGTTTTACACCAGCAAAAAACCGATGTTTTATTATTATTTGTTTATTTTCCCATAGACCTCATTTCAATCTTTACTCTCTTGAGGGCAGAAATCTTTTTCTCACGATTCACTCTGGTCGGTGGTACATTTGCTGTAATTTAATTTTTTTTTTCTCTTTTCTTACCCTCCAATTATTTGCGCCTTATCCTTAAAAAGCGCTTCGGTTTTCGATTACTATTATGTTTACATTATAGAAGATATTTTCAAAATTTTATTTTTTGAATTATAGATTTCTGAGTGCACAGCTGATTTATTAAAGGCGATATTATTGTAAAAGAACTTGCGACATAGCCATCCTGTGATGACTATGTCTAGTAGGATCCGCATAAGCTAGAGGTGTGGGATTATCTAAATGATGAGACATTATGTAATTCTTAACACAGCTTTTATTAGGGAATAGCAAGTAATTTAAGTAAGACTATAATTAACAACTTTCTTAAAATTGAGAGTTAACACCCAATTAAACCTTATATTCAAGTCAGATCGCGCAACTAGATCATTTATCTTAATTATAATAATTCAACTGTCTAATCTAACTTCCTATACAAAATATTACCTTTTTGTAGATTCACCTTCCTTCCTAGGTAGAAATAATTCCTATTATGTTATAATTGTAGGTGAGAAGACTCAGGCTTTCTTTATCCTTATTATATTCTATTGAGATGAGCGTATCCTTCTTCCTGAACTGTAGGACGTCTAACACTTGTTCCGAACGATTCCACACTAAGTTATCTCTAGGCTTCCCGGGCTTTCATCAAACTTCTATCCTTTTAAAGTATATCTTTTTTTCCTTTTCTATTCGTTTTCTTCTTGGTTTTGGGGTTTGGGAAAAAATTTTGCCATTAATCTGGCCGTCAAAGAACTTAGGAGTTATGTTAGAAGAAGACGAGAGACGTCAAAACCCCCTCAAGAAGAAAACTGATTTACTTAAGGGTTCTCAATGCCTTAATAAATTACGTGCCTAAATTTATTTCTGAATCTCTTCGCTTTCTAATTTTTAATTTAAATTTTTAATCTTGAATCCTCATTTTTTTAAACCTTTTTTTTAATTTAAATTTTTAAATTCTTGAAATATTAAATTTAATTTTAAATTTAAACTCTTGACAATAAATTTTACTCCATTAACTAGGCCAACATTAATAATTACTGTTTAATTCTTGCCCCTCTCACTTTTACATATATACTTTAAAGTAACTATACACTTAAATTTCTAAAAAATTTTTCCCGGGTGCGCAGACCCAAACTTTGCACCCGTATCATCATTTCATATGGAGCTGGCATTTTTTCTCCAATTTTTCGGTGTTGAAGTTATCATTTTTATTTCTACAATTTTCAGGGGCTGTCTCCTGAAATGAAAACTCTCTGAGTCACTGTTTCAATCTATGTTTACATAATATCAATAAGTTTCCAATTTTTTATGCATTATATATTATTTGTAAATCACAATAAATTTTCATCTCCCTCCCACATCTGGTTCCAAAAAATTCCCCAAAGAGCCGCGCATCGTTTTTTATTATTGTTGGGGCCTGACCACGCCGCGTTTCCCCGACCCGATGCCTCATAATACGGAACAATACAACAACATATATATATACAACATTATACATTACAAACATTTTCAATAAACCATTATAACAAATAACCAAAGGAATTTCGCATCTCACGAAGTCATACATAGAAACAAAAATGGGAATTACAATTGTTTTCTCCAGAAAAAAAATTTTTAACAAGTCAAAAGTTCAAAAATAAATATACACTCATTGTAGTGTTAACTTTTGCTTGGCTTATAACTTTTAAACACCGCCCGAGACTTCTTTCTTTGCAATAATTCTTCCGACCACTTGTTGGAAGATCATAAAAATGAAAAATACAACCTGATTTTTATATTCGGTTTCCCACCATGACGTCCAATGATGATGTGCTACCATTGTTCTTTCCTCTTCTCTTCCTCGGTTTCACTGGAATTCCTTATGAGATTGCTGTAGGGCTTGTAATCTCCTTGTCGGCTTTTCCTTGTTTTCATTGTTGCGTCCTTGGCCGGTCGGACTCCTGATCGTTTCTTTGGCGTGGACGTAAGCTGTATCTTGTCATCTTGAACTCCAGATGTCTCCTTCTTGTTCTTCTTTCTACTTATAAAAAAAGTACTGGATGATAAAGGTCTTTTTTTATTGTGTCTTTTGTGCCATTTTCTCTGTGGTCCCTTGCCCTGACTCTCCTGATCTCTTTATTCCCTTATTGAACCTTGTCCTTTTTCTTTTCCTGTCATTTCCAAATGAACTAGGAAGGATCTGACCAGTGATCTGCGTTTATGGGTCCTATCTGTATTTTTATATTGTTTTGATTGGGGCTAATCCCTTTTGCTCTAACTACGTTTCACCCCCAGATTTTTCTTTCCCATAGTGTGACTCATTTAATCCTTTATGACTTTTCCGAAGTACTAGTTTCCTGACGTGATCTTATACTATTTGGGATACCTGTTCCTAACTCGACCCGTCACATTTCCTATGACGATATATTCTTATTTGATCCACGTTAACCGTTAATCTTTTTTATTTCCATATTACAATATTATTGTTATTTCTTACTTCTAATACTCTATAAGGTCCTTCAAATTTTTGTTTAAATTTGGGGCAGACTTTGTTAGCTGCTGAACTTAAAAGGGGTGTGTTTCTAATAAGCCCCAATCATTTCCCTTTAAATTTTTTTATGTCTTTTCTTCTCTATTATAATATTTTTCCCAAACCCTTTCCCCTTTTTTAATTTTTCCCTTCTTAGTCTGTTTTCCCCTAAAATTTTTCCTCTATATTTTGTATTTTGAATTTTGAACTTTCTGGAAATCAAAAATTAATTTTGAAATGGGGTAATCAATTTTCGCCCCAAAAAATAATTAAACGGGTGTTTTTTCCCGTTGTTTCATTCACCGCCGTCGAATAGCGAAAAAAACTAAAAACTTAAAATTTGACCCCCGACGTTGATCATTAACATAATTTGCAATCATTTGCACTATATCTCGTTTTAACTTTTTCAGTCCGATTTGCTTGTTCTATATGCAAAAATTTCCACATGCCTTATGCCTAATTTTTTCACTTAAGTGCTAAAAAATTTCGGATATAAATTGAGGACCATTATCACTTATTAATTTTTTTGGGAGCTCCATAACGCGATATAAAGTTACCCAAAAAATATCCGCTATTATACGAGACGGGGCCCTTTTTTAAGAGGTAAATTTTCGGCCCTTTTTGCGGGAAATGATCGGTTTTTTAACCAAAATATAGCGATTACGTCTTATTCTCGAAAAGGATACGGGCCAAACCAAATCTAACGTCACTATCTCATTTGGATAATTTTTTAAAATTTTGGATTTAACGACCAGCTGGTAACCTTTTTTTATAGTTATTAACTTGGCACATAGGGCAGGGGGAACATATTGATAAATTGAATTTTCTCATGTACGGGAAATAAAAAACGCCCGAATTTTATGATACTTTTTAAATTTTCCCCCAAGTGTCCTGCACTCCTGTGGGAAATTCTCTATTATTTCTTCCCTTAAAGTTTTTGGGGAAGTATACACGCATTTCACCTAACGCCCGTTGGGTGTTTTCGCATAAAATAACAATCCTTAAATTTAAAAACGGAAATCGTGGGCCCAAACCTCACATATCTTTGGGAAACCGGGGTTATTTTCCCGGGGGTTTTAAAATATCTATAGATATGCCCCTAATTCTGGGTCATTCTTTGCTCTGTTATTAACTGTTCCCGCAAAAAAAGTACTAAATCTCTGTTTTTCCCAAATTTAAAACTTTTTCTCCCTATTATATTTTCCCACGGGGTTTCCCTTGACAGTATATCTGCCACTGCATTTTGAGTTCCCGGTCTATGTTCCCATTCTATATTAAATTCCGCTAATTTGATGCCCATCCCGATCATTCTACTCGACAAATTTTTTTCCATGTGTTAGGCGTGTTAAGGCGGGGGATTTAGTTATTTCTTTAATTGGGATCGTTCCCCAAATATGTTCGGAAAATTTTTTCAACGCCCATACTTTTCCGTTTGACATTCTCTTTCGGTTTTCCCCTATAATTCCTTCTGCGTTGTTCAGCGTACGTGAAGCAAATATAACGGGTCTGTTTTCTTGATTAAGCACTGCTCCCAAACCGATTGAACCCGGGATCTGTAAATAACTCGAATGGCCCCGAAAGTTTGGTAATTTTTAAAAATGGTCCCTTTTTGCCGCCTTGACCTCTTCGAATGCCTTTTGCGCCATTGGACCCGACGAATTTTTTTAATTTTCGTTTAAGATTATAAATTTGGCTCCAAAGATCCGCATAATTTTAAAAAAATTTTTGCGTACCACTGGGACATACCCAAAAAAATTGGACACCTCTTTTGAGTTACGGGGTTTTCATCTCTAGTATGGCTCGAACCTTTTTCTCATCCGTTTTAATTCCTTTTTTTCCAAAATTTAAACCTAAATACCCAAATTTATCGCACCCAAAAATTTAATTTATCTTTTTTTAATGTCAATCCTGCATCTTGCAACAACCAAAAAAAATTCCCTTTAAAAGTTCAAATGGTGAGTGAATGATGGAACGTTATAATAACGCGTCATCCATATACACATTCCAAAACCCCCATCACTGGTTTTAGGATTATGTCAATTGCCTTTTGAAAATTGGGAGCTTCCCCTGATAAACCGAATGGCATCCGCTTGAAAGCATAAGTGCCACTTTTTACTACGCCACTTATCCTTCTTCCTTGCGAGTAGGTCGTCTAACACTTGTTCCGAACTGTTCCGCACTAAGTTATCTCTAAGATTGCCGTCCTTTCTCACTAAAACCTCTATCCTTTTAAAGTATATCTTATTTGCATTTTCGCCCTGTTTCTCTTCTTGGTATTGGGTTGGAAAAGTTTTGCCATTAATCGTGGCCGTCAAAGAACGTAAGAGTTATGTTAGAAGAAGAACGCGAGAGATGTCACAACATATTTCCAATTATTAAATAATGACTAAATATTTTTTAATTTGAAACAAGTGTGAAAAATGTAAATAAAATTATTCAAGAAAGTAGTTAATTTTAGGATTGCAATAGTAAATTAGATGATCAAGTGTATCCTGTTTAAAATAGACATAATTTGATATTAAAGAAAAATAAAACTATTTAGGAAAAATTAAGTGCCAGTGATAAAAAATATTCTTTTTTTTTATAAAACATGTCTTCAAAATAATCAAAACCTGCTTATAAAAATCGATAATCCTTGCATAATTCGATTCAAGTGAATTATTGAAGGACAACCAAGAAGGTAAAAAATTGTATTAATCTTTCCCATAAAAAAACCCCAAATTAAAAAAAATGAATAAAAGTTTATAAATTTTTACTGAAATAAAATTTTCAGTAAATATATATATATTGGTATTTTAAAACCATATTTTATACATCAAATATTTATTTTTACCTTAAAAATTATTATATAAATTTATCAAAAATAGTTTTATAGTAAAAATATCACATAAAAATAATATATAAAAATGTATAAGATAATAAATAAAAATGTAATAAATAAAGAAGATAACAGAGAAAAACTTTTAAAAATTAAACTTTTCATATTCAACAGTATTTTCTCAAATTTCTATAATTTTTAATTTCATATTTAAGAAACAAGAATTCCTAAATTTAAAAGAAAATATCAACTGTTCTAAAGAAAATTGGAAATTTTACGTATAAAAAGAATTATAAATGTAAAGAACTGTTTTATGAGCGTTTACATGTACAAATTTCTTCTATTTTAATCTCTTCATTTACACTAAAATTATTACTCTAAAACTCTTTGAAAATTTGTTAGCATTCAAAATAAGCCCAAAACTGACATTAAAATTAATTTTTTATGTATTCTCTTTAAAAAATGTAATTATATTTCGGACTATATTATGTTGCAGAAGAACCGCATTCCACCATTTTTTTCTGACTCTTCTCACTTCGTGTTGCTCTAAATTTGTGACGTAGCCAGATTTAATAGACGACAGCCACATTTGAATGATACTCGCTCTGTTTGGTGATCTTGGCGTATTTTGAACTGGTTAAAATCTCGAATACTGAAGAGTTCTCCTGGAATCGATAAAAGAAAACACATCCCGTTGGTTATACACACCGATAATTAACACAGATTAATCCCGGCGGGTATACACGCGCTGATTAAAAAAACACGTAGAATTATCGGAGCACACACTTGGAGAAAAACACGTGACGTCACACAGAAGCAGGATCGGGCAGCAGGATGACGTCACAGGTATGCAGCTTTGGAAATCCTCCAGGTCCGGGTGTCAACCCCAAAGGGTGTATTCCAGTCGAATTTTTCCCAAGTCCAAAAAGGCTTACGCGATCAACAAAAAAATGGTCTATGCCGGTGAATCAAGATTTTGAAGCCAGGCTCGTTCTTGTATCAATTGCATAATATCTGTTCAGTACATTAATTAAAGGATCGAAAGATGAATTAAAATAAGATGGGTAGAATGGCACATGATCTCCAAAGAGGTCTAAATCCCCTATCTTCATTATTGTGGGTTGACATTCACAGATAGAGCTTGCCATGGTAGATTTTAAGAAGAAATTTATGGGGGAAAGAACTATTAAAAGGTTACAATTAAAATGATTGCACTCAGAAAATAAAAATAAATGTAAGAAACATTAAAAGAAAATGCTGGAGCCAATAATAAATTAACAATATGTAGAAATGAAAATGACAAACAACAGAGTGTGTCAGCCGAGAATCAATCCCATAACGAGAATTGATGCCAGGCAACTTACTAATCTGAATAACCACATCTTGCCCTGACTTAACATTTCCACCGGTTCGCTAAAACCGATTTTTGTAAATTCCAGACTATTATTTATCCTAACAAATCGGCAATGCGATCTTTATTATAAGCCAAAAATCTTAGTTAAAAAAGGAGTATTTCACTGTATATTACAGACAGTGTTAAGTGTTGAATAAAACGGGACATATTTCTCTCATTTTTTTTTTATATTTTTCATCAATGAATTGTTTTGAGAAATGTTTGAATTTTTAACATTAATTTTAAATTTTATTATGGAATCAATAAACGAACCGGGGAAAAAAAAAGAATTTATGTTGAAACTTGCAGGAAATGAATCAATAATAATTTGGAAAAAAAATTTTGTAATGTATTTTTCATGTAATATATTTTTGAAACATAGCAGTTTTTTGTAAAAACATTGTTACATGTATAAAATCATGTTTAAGATGCCGAAAATATGATTTTTGAAGAATTATTTGTATTCAATGAAATAAAAGGTTGATTTTTAAAAATTGATTTAAAAATTTTGAATCTCAGTTATAATTTGAAAAATTGTAAGAAAACTAGCTTGTAGTAGTTTAATTGTTGCATTAAATTTTTAATAACTGCCTTTGTGAAAGATTTGGTCCAGTTCACACACAAACACACATGTGAGTGTAAAAATTGTTTTTGTTCACCAGGCTGCTTATACCTCTATAAATGGGATTAATATGTAAGTAGATTTTGATAGTCACACATGTTTGTATTTTTCCTTAAAACATAATTTTCCTTAAAATGAGAGCTCGATTCATTAAGTATAGTGTAAGAAATTTTCCCATAAACTTGATGCAAACTGGCTAATGGAGATTGTGTGTGTGATAATAGAAAATAATTTTTAACGTACAGATGGATTCTTCGCAAACGTGAGTGATAAAAAAGACATTTATAACACAAAACACATGAAAATTGAAGTTTCATGTTGGACTCTGGACTGCTGAACTCTTCCAATGTTTTTGAAAAATCAAACATGAGTCTCTTTTTTAAAAACCTACAAAAGAATGGATATCGATATATCACCTTTGTGAAGAAAGGATATATTATGCTTGGAAATTTGGCAAAGTTTCGTCGTGATCTTTTCGGAGCTAGATAGCATTCCCCACCTTTTCTAATACAGTCTTTCAGTATGTTCAATTACAGAAAAAGTAGTTATTTATAAGATTTATCTGCTGGAATAAAACTGATGGCTTCATAAATAAAATTTCCCCAGTAGCTCCAAATCTTGGTGTCGCTAGACAACGGACAAAAATTGATTTTCTTTGCAGTTCCTGTCTTAATTAAAGATTCATAGTAAATGTAGTAACCATAGTTCTGCATTAGATCTAATTTATTACAAAAATAGTATTAATAATAATGAGGAATGGACTTTTGAATGAGAGAGACAGATCATGCTGAGACATAGACATCCTGTGATGACCATAAGTCTAGCCGGTTCCAAGTGTAAGCTAGAGGTGTGGGATTATCAAAATGATGAGACATAATTTTAATACAACTTATTAAGAGTAACTTATAATACTTAAGTTCTAATTTGACAATTATTAATTAGAGGAGAGTCGAGCCCAAATTTAATCACGTATTTAAGTCAGATCACGCAATTAGATCCCTCTATCTCAATTATCCTAAATAATCCTGTTATCTAATTACTTATATTCCATTATTACTCTTTTCCAGTTTCTGGTCCTGACCTAGAGAATATAATCTATAACTTTATCTATGAAGATTCTTTGATCCGCAATGCAGCTAATTTTTGACTGCTTATTCTTGGTCCGCAAGATTTCACACTAAGCTTTGTCACGCTATTGATCAGAATGATTCCACATTACAACCTCTGAGCCTGCTACGCTTTATTATATGTTACTTTATGTTATATCTAGGTTTGCCACGCTATCCTTTTTATAGTATATCTCATTTACATATTCGATCCGTTTTTCTCTGGTATTGGAAAAGGTTTTGCCATTAATCGTGGCCGTCAAAGAACATATAGGAGTCATGTTAGAATCAGAAAAGACGCGAGAGACGTCACAACCCTCCTCCAAGAAGAAAAAACGTGATTTACTTAAGGGTTCTCAACGCCCTTAATAAATTACGTGTCTAAATCTCTATTTCTAAATTTCTTCGTTTTCTGAGTTTTATTTAAATTTTTAATCTTAAATCTTCATTTTAACTTCTTTTATATACCTCCAATATCTATCTTGACTTAATTTTCATTGCAATTTTAATCTTAAATTTTAACTTTTATATACCTAAAATTACCCTACCTCACCACCCAACCTAAATTTTAACTTTTATAATTTCCAAAATTTATCTTGACTTTTAATTTTCATTACTCATCTTAGAATTTTTAATATTCAATTTAATTTTAAACTCGTGACAATAAATTTTACTCCAATAACCAGTCACAACATTAATAATTACTGTTTAATTTGTGCTCACTCTCACTTTACAATTCGTTACTTAAAATATTTATACACTTAAAAACTACTATTCTGGGTGCGCAGGACCCACCCAACACTTCATATGGAGCTGGTACTTGCCCTCTAACAGCCTCCGGAAACACGTTGAAGCTTTTACTTCTTTCAAGATTTTCAGGGTCAGTCTCCCTGAAATGAAACTATTTGGAGTGTCTATTTCCATAATATTAATCAATTTTACATATATTATTTATATATCACAATAAATTTTTATCTCCATCCCTACATCTGGTTTCCCCAACAAAACTCCCAAATGAGCCGCGCAGCGCCGTTATTATTATTGTTAGTGCCTTTGACTACGCGTTTCCCTGAAACTGTGATGCCTCATAATACGTAACAATACAACAACATATATATATACACATATTATACAATTACAAAACATTTTTCAATAAACCATTATAACAAAATAACCAAAGGAATTTTCTTTATATCCTAATGAAGTCATACATCGAAGTAAACAAATGTGTGAATACAACAGCTTTTTCTTCTAGACAAAAAATTTTTAACAAGTCAAAAGTTCCAAATTAAATTGTAACACTCATTGTAGTGTTTGACTTGGCTTATAACTTTAAGCACCGCCTGAGACTTCCTTCTTTGCAATAATTCTTCCGACCACTTCGTTAAAGATCATAAAAAAATGAAACACTGCCAACCTGATTTTTATATTCGGTCTCCCACGTTCACGTTCAACGATGAGGTGTCATCACTCTTCATTCCTTGTTTGTACTGGAATTTCTTGTTGTAAGGCTTGTAATCTCCTTGTCTTCCTTTCCTTGCCTTCCCAACTGTGTTCTTGGCTGGTTGTGGTTCTTCTGTTCTCCGTCGTGGCCTTAAATTATACTTCTTTTCATATGGAACTTCAGTTGATTCTCTCCTGCTCTTTTTTTCTATCCCTGGAAATAGTACTAGATGACATTTGTCTTTTATTATTACAATTATTATTCCCTCTTTCACATACACTTTCTTTGTGGTCCACTTGTCCCCGATACACCTTGATCTTTAATACCTTGGTTATTTTTGAACCTTTTATTTTTACTTTTATTCCCTACTGAATCAGGTAGTGATCTGACCAGTGATTTGTTTTTTATGGGTCCTTCCTTCTGTATTTTTGTATTGGATTTGATTGGTTGGCCAATCCCTTTTGCCTCTAAACCAAACCTACGTGTTTCACCGCAGATTTTTTCTTTCCATATTGTGACCTCATTTAATCCTTGGTAGTACTTTTTCCGAAGTACGAGTTTCCTGGACTTGATCTTATACTATTTGGGATACCTGTTCCTATTTTCTGACCCGTATCACATTTCTATGACGATATATTTTCCCATTTGATCTACGTTAACTGTTAATCTTTTTCCGATTTCCATATTACAATATTGTTAAAGTTCCTAACTTGTGACCCCTATATGTCCTCTCAAATGGTTTAAATTTCTAGCACATACTTTGTTAGCAGCTGAACTTACAGGGTGTGTTTCTAATAAAGTCCCACCATTTACCTTTTATTTTATGTCCTTTCTACGTCTATTATAATAATATTTTTCCCACCTTCCTGTTTAATTTTCGTACTTAGTCTAGTGTGCTTCTTGTTTCTTTTCTGTATATCTTTGAATTTTGGAATTTAGAGCTCTTGATATCATAACTAGTTTTTGAAATGGTAATCAATTTCGACCTAAAAAATAACCTGCTACAGCCGGTGTTTTTCCTGTTGTTTTATCTTACCGCTGCAATGAATAGCGTAAGCAAACTCAGCGTAAGAATTCGATCCTAAGTATCATGTTGATCATTAACGTAATTTGCAATCATTGCACTATATCTCGATTAACTCTTTTTCAGTCCGATTTGCTTGTGGTCGATATGCAATGCACAGTCTTCACATGCCTTATGCCTAATCTTTCACTTAAGTGCTCAAAAATCTCGGATATAAATTGGGGACCATTATCACTTATTAATTTTATTGAGCCCATAACGCGATATTATAAAGTTATCAAAAAATATCCGCTATTATACGAGATGAGGCCTTTTAAGAGGTATAATTTCAGCCCATTTACGAAATGATCGGTTATTACCAAAAATATAGCGGTTACGTCTATTCTCGATATAGCTACGGGCCTAATAAATCTAACGTCACTATCTCATTCGATAATTCGATATAATTGGATTTTAACCGACCAGCTGGTAACGCTTATAGTTATTAACTTAAGTACATATGGCATGTAGAGACATATTGATCAATAAATTTTCATGTACGTGGGAAATAACAAACGTCCTGAATTTTAAAGTTATGATACGTTTTAAATCGCCGACGTGTCCACACTTATTGGCTTGTCATGAAATTCCTTCATTATTTCATTCCTAAAGATTTTGGAATGTATACACGCATTTCACCTAATGACGTTATGTGTTTCGTATAAAATAACAATCCTTCAATTAAACGGAAAATCGGGACCAATTCTCACATATCGTTGCATTAACCGAGTTATCTTCCGGTTTTCTAAATATCTATATATATATACCCAATCTCTAAATATTTTTCTGTTCCTCTATTAATTGTTCTCGCGAAGTAAGTACCAAATCTTTTGATTATGGCACAATTAGATCTTTTAATATCACCAATTATACTTATTAATTGATTCCTTTGAGAGAATGTCAGCCACTGCATTTTGAGTTCTTGGTCTATGTTCCCATTCTATATTGAATTCTGCTAATCCTTTTAGTGCCCATCTAATCATCCTACTCGATAAATTTTTGCCATGTGTTAGGCGTGTTAATGCGGCGTGATCTGTTATTACCTTTAATTGGTAATACTCCTAAATAAATGGTGAATTTGTTCAACGCCCATACTACTGCGCGCTAGACATTCTCTTCGGTTACCGTGTAATTCCTCTGCGTTGTTCAGTGTACGTGACGCAAATACGACTGGTCTGTTTTGTTGGTTTAGTACTGCTCCTAAACCAATCGAACTGGCATCTGTAAATAACTCCTCGAATGGTTCCTGAAAGTTTGGTAATTTTAAAACTGGCGCTTTTGTTTACGTGCTCTCCTTGGACCTCTTTTCTGAATGCCTTTTGTGCTTCATTGACCAGACAAATTTTTAAATTTTCGTTTAAGATTATAAAAGTGGTTTCACAAATATCCGCATAATTTTAATAAATTTCGTACCACTGCATTATACTCTAAAACTTAGATACCTCTTTTTGAGTTTACGGGGTGGTTTCATCTCTGTATAGCTCTAACCTTTGTCTCATCCGTTTTAATTCCTTTCTTACAATAATTAATCCCAAATATTTCAATTCTAATCTGAATCTACATTTTTCCTATTTAATGTCAATCCTGCATCCTTAACAACGAAAAACTTTAAATATGCCCAACATGGTGAGTGAAACATGGAGACGCGATAATAACGTCATCCATGTAAACACTCACAAATTTCCCTATCACCGGTTTTTTAGGATGCGTCAATTGCTTTTGAAAATTGGGAGCTGCTCCTGATAAACCGAATGGCATCCGCTTGAGCTACAAGTGCCACTTTTTACTGTGCTAAATGCGGTCTTAAATTATATCGCTAGTTTAATGCCATTTGAAAATACCCACTTCTTAGATCAAGAGATGACATTATTGTTAGAGATGGTATGCTCCGTTAATAAATCATTCTATTAACGGTAAAGGGTATCGCGGATACTTTGTGTGATCGAATTTAATTTTCTATAGCGTCTACTGCAAATCTATATATGCTTCCGGATTATCCGGTGGTAACCCATTATTTTTCTCTTGCATAGTACAACAGGTGACGCGTATGGGGACTGAATTGGAACAACTGCTTCCTCTTGTAACATTTTTGTATGTGAAAATCTATTATTGCTTGCTTAGTGCGATCATACTTATAAGGCCTTGAAGCTACTGGTATTATCTCCCGTGTCACTCATGGTATAAGACATGAGTAAGACCTGGTTTGTCTGAAAATAACCCTTAAAACTACTAAACAATTTTTAGTTTTTGTTTTTCTATTACTTCCCCAATTTTGTTTTAGATAAATCTATCTCAACTTTTTCCTCTTTAATTGGTTCAACCACCTTATTTATTTGAGAATCTGAATTTTTCTAACGATTTTTGATTAAAAATCTAATACTATTCTGACGCACTTATGAATCTATACCTAGAATACATGGGTATTCTAAATCTTTCAACACATGAATGACCAATTTCTTCGAATTGTCTGATCTTAATTTTCACCTTCTACAATCCTGTTTTGGCATTTCGCACCCCTGTGCTGTTATTACCTGGGCTCGCGATTTTTATTTGGTTTATAGAAAAAATATTTTCTATATACTTCTTCCGATATAAAAGATTTTATCTGCTCCGGTGTCCCATAGCTTTCAAAATGTGTTATTTAATAAAACAGGGCACGTGGGGAAGTTCTACGGGTGCTATACATAATGGAGAAAGTCTAATCGGTTCTCTTGTCGACACCCCTTTAGAGGCTGATCATTAACCTTTACAGATGAATCGTCCTTGTGTCCTATCACCTGATTGAAATTATCACTGAACCCTTATTTCTACGGTCTCCTATTAAAAATTCATTTCTATTTCTGCCTATTTCGAAATGAGTAACCCCTGTTGTTGAATTCCTTGATCAATATTATTAAATCTATTCCTCTCGAACCCTCTATTTTTGACGACTATTCGTAAAACTCATTTCTGTTATTTGGTCTACCTCTTATTTCCGAATTCCTCCAGTTTCTACCACACGTACCAGGGCATCCTATGCGTATTTTGACCTCGTCTTTCTACATTATGGTTCTTCTTGATGCAACCCCTTTGTAATTTCCGGTGTAAGAATATCTCTTCTCGAATTTAGCCAGGACTTCTAAAGTTGTATCGTATTTTGTGGATTTCCTGGACTTCCACGTAGTCCTGTACCTGTGGTTCGAGTCGAACTAAAATATGATCCACTAAGTCTGCTTGGGACATTCCTAATTCTAAACTTCTTTTATTTTTTTTCAAAAACGAAATCAGTCCCTTTGATTTCTTCCCGCTGTGATGCATAAAACTCCGACTGTAGTTCTTTTTTTTTTTTGATCCGGGAAAAGCCTTCGCAAATTCAGCTTTGGCTCCCAAATCCGTGGCTGTATTTTGTACTAACAACGACCCAAATATCGAATACCAATCTTCCCCCTTTCCCCGAGATGATTTTTTGTAAGCACATGACAGATTACTTGGGATTTCAATAACTGAATATTGTTATCGATCCTCGATAAACTCACAACATTCTCCGCCCCAAAATACATTTCAGGTAAATTTTTTTCCACCTACATTACCTAACCCAAATTAAATACGTTCGGGGCCATTGAACATAACATCCTGTGATGACCATGTTCCGGTTCCGCGTAAGTTTAGAGGTGGGGATTATAAAAATGATGAGACATAATTTTAATACAACTTTTTTTAAAAGGTAACTTATAATACTTAAGTTCAAATTTTGTTATTAATTAGAGGGGGTAGCCCAAATTTTCACGTATTTAAGTCAGATCCGCAATTAGATCCTCTATCTCAATTATCCTAAATAATCCTTTATCTTTACTTATATCTAATATTCCCTTTTTCCACTGGTCCTTGACCTAGAGAATATAATCTATAACTTTATCTTGAAGACTTGATCCCAATGGCAATTTTGACTGCTTATTTTTGGTCCGAAATTTCACACTGTTTTTGTCACGCTATTGACAGAATGATTCCACATTACAACCTCTGAGCCTGCTACGCTTTATTATGTTATCTTATGTTATATCTAGGTTTCCCCGCTATCCTTTTATAGTATATTTATTTACATATTCGATCCGTTTTCTTCTTGGTATTGGGTTGGAAAAGGGTTTTTCCATTAATCGTGGGGAAAGAACATAAGTATGTTAATCAGAAAACGCGAGGACGTCAAATGTTTTTTAATTTTAAAATTTTTTTTTTTAAACCTAATTATTTAGATCTGCGTACATTTGATGTTTGTTGAAAGGTTAAACATAAAAAAAAAGGTAAGCAATATATATATTTCTTTTTAAAAATATATTTAATTTTTTCCCAAGGGATGTGGCACTCAAAATTCATCAAAAATCGATATTTTGTTTTTTTGGTTCATGTACCTTGAATCCTTTTAACCTTATCTGTAAAATTTAAAAATTTTTCTGAATATTTTTTAATAATCACAAATACAAGACAAAAAGAGTAATGCAGCCACAGACACTTTTTCAATCATCTGCTAGAAAAAAGCTTTTTAAATAATGAACTTTTTTTCTACCAAGATAAAAAGAATACGGGTTTAATATCATGTTATTTAAAGGGAAAGAAAGTTTTAAAGATACTTCACTATGTCAAATTTTTGTTCATTTTTTTTCTCAAAAACCTTTAAAAGGGTTGTTTAGCAACTGAAATAAAATGTGAATTTTCTTAAAATGTTTTTTACATGTTTTGAGAAGTGTATATTTTTGTGTTGAATTTAAAATTAGTAGTAAATTTTTTTTTTAAATTTAAAAAAGTCAAAATTAATGTATTAAATTTATACTCAAACACATTTTAATGTAGTATATTATGAGGTATTTGGGAAAAAAGATTTTGTACGAAAATATGCATATTTAAAAGGCTCAGGTTTTAAAAAATTTAAATTTTATGAATATTTTACAGTAAATCCCAAATTTTTATCTGGGATAGTTATAGGCTATCGAATATAATAATAATTAATAAAATGCAAAAATAAATCAAAATATTTTTTAAATGCTACTATGTGACCTTGAAACATAATGCATTTCTCCAATTTTCACACTACAGCATGTCTCAATATCAATTAGAGCGGCGCAACAGCCCATGAGAGCCAGGGCCTACTGTGCCCATCTCAGTATACGTGACCATTGGGCGCTGAGGTGCATGAGCAGTTGTCCCGATTAGATGGACAGTCTGAAGCGAGACCCATGTTTAAGACCCAAGCAACGGCACTCATTTATGGACCCATTGCAGTAGGGATGAAAGGTTGAGTCGACCTTCCCCAGCCAGGGAATAGAGCACGGACCTGTGGTGTGGAAGCGCGATACGCTACCACTCAACCACTGGGCTTACAATTTGTTATCAATATATTAAATAATTTTAATTGTATGAATGTGATAAAAATTTATGATCTAACAACAGAACAATGTATTTTTATAACTAAAAAAATAAACAATAACTATAAAATAATATTAAGTCAATTTCATTATAGTTAAATATGCATTTGATAAAATGGAATTTTTTTTTTTATCTAAGTCTTCCTTTATAATTTCAAGCACGCATTTCTCGCTTATGGGATAAAAATTGATACTTAAAATAATCAGCTACCCTGTCTTCTTTCTTTTGATGACGATTTTCAAACACACACACAAAAGAACTAATTCAATGTTAGAATTTTTTTTAAAAGCACTATATGTCAATGGAATATTTATTTTTACCGCTTTCTGACCTTTTCAAAATAAAATATTTCACAAAAGTGACATTTTTTTCGAAAACTTTGAATGCAAATATATAATTTCGAAGTGACTCCTTAAATTACATTCTTTACCGTATAACAAAAAATTTGTTCTCGGCAACAAGTTATACTCACCTTTTGCGTACAGCTTATACAGTCCAACCCGGTATGTATTCATGTAAAACAAATAATAACAATAAATAGTTCATCTCCCTCTAATAATTTTTCAATAGGATTGAGTCTCGTGAGATCAACCTCCTCAACATTAAATTACATGCTTAATTATTTTTTAGATGTCTTAGAGATTATATTTTATAGAGGCGATGTAATCGAATCAAGCCTATTTTAACTATCCATTTTCATCATTTCATCAATGAGAAGAGGAAACAATGTTCACTCCCATTTTTCCATGACATGAGTTTAAGCTTCCCTAAGGGAAGCAGGCACTCCATCAACCATTCAACTTATAGAAGAAAAAACACCACTATTTTAATTCACGAAAGAAGTATATATAGTACCTTGGATTCACACAAAGTGCCTCGCACGAAATATCTTGCTCCTGGCAATTCTCTCCAAGAACTGGTTTTAGCGAACCGGTTTAAATGTTAAGTTAGATTGATTGATTATTAACGTCGCACTGTTTAGCTACACGAGGGCATTTTGAACCCTGGTCAAGTGACGTGGACGACACCTGAGCTGGCACCCCCTCCCCTAACTACCACACCAACGGGAGGACGTTTCAGCTCTCGACAAATTTAACGTGCGTCGCTGCCCTACAAGGCGGGTGGTACTCGCGTGACAAGGCAAGCCACGGTCCGATACCTATACCACTCGGCTCCAGCGGCCAAATGTTAAGTTAGGCGCCTCTTCCCCGTTAGACTGAAGTTAAGAGGCCCTTAGACAGAAATCGAAACTCGAAAACGATAAAAGCGCCCTCTTCTGGGAGGGGGGATTGGGCGTGTCCAAAGGAAGGGCGAAGTACTCAAGTCGTACTGGTCGTGTAATGATGGAAGGTAAATAGTTCCTTCATAAAAGATGAATTATATGCCTTTTAAATTTCCATTATTTTCTCTGGATTTTGAAATAAACATTTTTTTAATGTGCTACTATTCTTCCAAAAATTTCGCTTACTTTTATTCAACTTTCTGATGATTGGTGTTCTGACAGCTGTCATGATGAAAGAAAATGACATCACTTTGTAAATCTTCCCCTTTTTTCACGTTTAGGATGGCTTCTGTTCACCACCAGCTTGAAAAACCCTCTCCCCCTTCTACTTTTGTTCAAAACTAAAGATACAGTCGGCCTTCCTGATTGCGGGTTCCAGTTTGACTTTTACAAGCCCTGCGACCACGTTTATATGAAACCAACCGGACCCTCTTTTATTGCTCTCTTCCCCGTCGCTCAAGTTTGTGAAGGACTAAAGACTCCAAGTTCAAAAAGGTCATGAATACAAAGCTGTACTCAAGTGCTTCATTCTTTGCTGTCCGATCTTGACTTAGAACAACAGGGATGGCCAAACCAAATGACCTTGCAGAAAACATTAAATCCTGCGGGCTGCATGTAAAGATTATATATATTTATATTAGATTTAAAACCCCCATTACAAACATTTATTGAGTAAAATTTTTAAAAAATGGAATGACTATTATTGATTTTATTATTTTTCATCTATACATGCATAGATAATTTTATACGGCCACGCAATGAATCAATGATATTTTTTTCACACAAACTGTCGAAGTCTAGGTCTATTGAGATTAAATAAAATGCAATCACATTAACGTACCCTGAGTTTAATTTGCTTTTTGTATCCACTCACATGTCATATTTCACTTAAACATAATTTCTGAATGACATTAAAATGTTTATAGCTGTGTGGATATGTACCGTGTATTTTTACGTGAGAGAGTTTGTAATATAAAATTTAGGAACTGTTCTTGTTTAAATTTAGATTTCAACATCGAATGTGTTGATACGCCGATAAGTTCTTTCCTCTCCATTTTACGTGTTTTTTTCCCCACAAATGGAAAAGGGTGCATTTTGCATTAGAAAACTATTTAGTTTTGCTAGACATTGTGCTGACGAGTATAAAATTATCTCGTGTAAACCCCGCAAAAGTTCGTACAAATGAGTCACAACGGGGTCAGAAAGTATATATATATATACAAAGATAAAATGTGTGTTTTAATATTCTTCTGTTATATTATAATAAAAATTTTCAGTTTTAATGAATAAGATTGGCTTAAATAATTTAAATTTCATAAAAGAACGTGAATCCATTGTGCATATACATATTTATTTTTTCAATTTTTTATTGTGACTCGTGGAACACAGTTTTAAATTGAGGAACCCTACGAACTATAAGACATTTGGGGAACCCCATTCCATTATTAGAAAAATTTATCCTGAAACAATATTTAAATTTAATCAACTTGTTATAAGTACTTTATAGATTGTAAAAAGTATTGTATTTGTTATAAAAAATTCATATTATTTTAATATAATTCACGCATCAATAATAAACTATGATCCAGATGTCACCTATCCATGTATTATACTTAGTAATTGGGATATATATACTGTACTTTTTTTACCAATTGCAAATTATTTGCAATTGGTGCCCTACCATTTGCAGTCGCATTTTATATTTAGGTTCAATTTGTTTTCACACCTTCTGTTTTTTTCCCCATACGTTGAGAAACACATTGTTCTGATTGGTATTAAAAATTTTTAGAGCTGTGTGAAAAGTCTTGTGCATTCTGCATGTGTTTATAACCCGAAACTAAGGATCCATTTTACTTAATTTTAGATTTTAACGTCAAATTTGCTTGAAGTGCCCCAATAAAGTTTTTCTCTCTTCATTGGCAAAATTTCTCATTTATCTTATTATTAAAAGTTCAAAACCCCAATTTTGATAAAATAATGATAATAAACTGGGTCCCCAACCTCGAGATTATTTGAGGCTAAATGGCTATTTAGAGTCCTACCATGCTGCAAAGGCACTATACAATTACAATTATCCAGGTCTTGGCCGGTAATTGAACCCAGGCCCCTACGGTACAGCAGTCGGCGTCACTAACCGCTATACCGCATAGGCGGCACGTTTTCCAGATTTTTTTTATTAAAATTATAATACATTTACATATAATTCAGTAAAATCGAAAAATTGTTTAAATAAAATAAATGTTACATCGGTTGCGTTAGTTAGGTGATTATGAAATGATAAGCAAAATGCGTCAAACATAAAAACAACATTGTATCAATACATAAAGGTTATTACTATATTAATTGAAATTGAACCAATATGCAATTACAATCTATGTTTCTGAAAACTTGTTTATACTGCAGCCTAAAGTACAAAGCAAATCTTATAAAACGTTTTTCCCTAATTTTCTTGACACAATAACAATATTTTTAGTTAAATTATTCTAAAAAAACTTTTTTAAAAGTATTTTTTTTATTATATTTGTTATATTGTATGCCATATATTACAGAAAAAATGTAAGGGGACCAGTAACACACATAGGTCCGATCCCCAAAGCCGTCGATTTTTTTGGATCGATTATAATTCTGCCAGCAGCAATACGTAAAATTTAATTAAGTATTTGTTATTAATGATTAATTTTATTAATTAATGCTACTATTTCCATTCTGGCCACTAGTTTTTTACTGTGTTTTGTTCCCGAAAATCGATAAAATCAAAAGGAAAGCAAAATACAAGAATAGTGAACTTTCGAGCCCCTTGAAAAATTTCTGTGTGCGCTACTGAAGGGGACTGAAAAGAAAACCCTTTTTTCGAAAGGGATAGCTACTGATAAAAGTTTGGAAACCCTGATCTAGAGTTTCTCAATAATACAAACAAACAAATAGCAAGATAAAGATACAAACAAAAGACCCATGATGTAGAGGATTTGATAGATGCTAAATTTGTAGAGGGTCAGTCTTGTGGCAGGGTATGAAAAAAGGGGAAACTCAGGTGATGTCCTTCTCGTCATTTATCCGAGATGAAGAATAAAATGTATGTGCATAAAACGAATGCATTACATGTTTTCCTTTTCTCTGAGAAATTTTTCTACTCTCAGAACTTTCTGGATGATTTCTATGTTTGTCACAAAACCTCTTTTGTCTTTTGCTATTTTCCTTCCTCAAAAGAGAAACTCAAATTTGCTTTATATAAGTACAAAAGCAAATAAAAACATCACGATTATTAGTATTATTTTTGAAATAAATGTCAAAGAGAAAAGTGTCGTGGATTACATAAGCTATGGTACAAGAGAATGTATTCATATATTTAGAATAATCAATACCAAAAATATTTAAGCATTTCTCACAGTTAACAAATAATTTTAAACTTAAAAACAACATATGTTATAGTATAAGTACCAAATTCTACTTATTCCTTCCAACTTCCTAAGATGTCGTAAACATTAAAATTGTGTAACGATTTGTCTGTGCATTAAATATGAGTGAGGGCGAGGACCCTGTTCCACGTGTCAATTCACAGTATGTAACAAATGTGTTTACGTAAAAACTATTTTTATTGGTTGATTAGGTATACACTTATATTACGTAATATTAAAAAATATATATGCTACAGCTTTTAATAGCTTGACCAAATTTTTCAAAATTTTAAGGGTACCAGCACATTATATACTTTCAAAGAATCAATTTTTTCAAATGTATATTTTTTACCAATATTGAATATATGAAACTTTATATGAAGATATAACTAAAACAGAACAAAAACAGATAAAACAAAACAAAAATTTTATGATTTAATTACGTATTTTCATGATGCAAGGTATATTTACATATATATTTACATTACCTTAACTAGCAGTAGTTCATTGCGTTAATTTATATAATCCAGTTGACGTATTTACAAGGATTTTGTTTTTTCCCTAGGGCGCTTCCAGAATCGAAGCTGGGTTACGTATCGGCATCGATCTAGGATATCTTGGATCCGTGCCCCTGCATCGTACGTAAAAATAAAACAAAAAGCGTTCTCAAATCCTTTAAAACAATTTACCCGCCAAAACCACACACACACATCGTCCTTGAATATTTTTTTCTATTTTACACCCTTTTTTGTCCATATTACAAAAAGCAATATTCCTTTCCTGTTACTGCAATTGCCCCTCGCACAAGTAAATCTATTTGGCTTGGCTTCCTATCTGGCCGAATCTATCAATTTTCCAGAAAATAATTTTTTAAGCTATTGCTTCGTTAGGAGTTATGTCTTGCTAAAGAAGCGGGACATTTAACCCTCCACAATACCATCGGGAGTGGCAGAGCTGGGGCTGAAATTTTGATGTATGAAAGTCCTTATATCACCTTCAAACCCGAAAGAGTTTCTAAGCTTTTCAACGCCTCCTACATGGCACGATTCTCAATTTTGAGGTTTGAAAGAAAAGAATGTGAAATTGATTCACTTTATCCTGACGATTCAAGAGGTATTTAGTTAAATACAATTACCCATTTCAGTGATTAACAAAATATAATTTGTCTAGTATATAAAAAATTAAGAAAAATAGAATAAAAAAACAGAAATACCTTATTTTAAAGACGAATTAGCAGTAATTTTCAAGTGCAAACTCGAAGAATGCACTGCACTTTCAGAAGAATGGCGCAAATGTAAATAGTTTCTTGAATACGCTATGAATTTTGAAAACTAGCCCCATTTGGAAAAAGAAAAAAAACCTGTTACACAGTCCCCACGGAAGTCATAAATTACCATTCATCACAAGTTCATAAGGGAAATTTCATGTATCCTTCCGCAAGAAGGCGGAGTTACAAGTTTACTTTCCCCCTCTTTTTTACCAAATGTAAAAATGTCATTCAACAATACCTAAAATTAATTTAAAAATTTTAAAGTATGTTTGAAAGAGCATAAAAAAGGAAAATTTTTCCTGTTTTACTTTTTTATCCATAATTTAAAATGTTTTTATGATCGTTTTAATGCACTAGATATGAATTTTCAGATCTTTAAATAATATTTACTTTAAAATTAAAAAAAAAATCGAAATAATGGAAGACAAATTTTTTTAGATGCATTTGATTCCATGCAATTGCAAGCAATACTTTAGATGTAAATATAGGAGAAAGAAACTCCATAGGATTAACATTACGTTCGAGATTTCGTGGTGGCGTATCAATGAGAGCCTCCGCTTTTGGCTGCGCCAGTTGGCGGCTTTCTGATCTTCGTGTTTTTTTCCAGCTTTCAATTTTTCCCTTTCGGAAATGCATTTCTTCTGAAAGCTCAATTTTTAATCAAATTTTAAGACACGAACTTAAAAAGAAAATGCAAGCTTTGTCGTTGTCTAGCGACACCTGGTAGACGAGATACTAGAAAGCAAATATTTTTTAATAGCGTCACATACTATTTCTTTCCAAAGACAGAATGTACAATAACAAATAAGACTGAAACATTGCCATGTATTATTTCATAAAAATGTTTGATCACAAGAAATAGATCAGAGATTCATTTTTTTCCCTTCTGGGCACATTTAACATTTATATTCTTTGTAAAACCTTTAGAGTAATTCTGTTTTTTAACAAAATTCTTAAAAAATTGAATAGTTAAAATTGTTTCAACAATTATGAAGAGTTGAACTCATGAATTTTGATTTGCTTTTATTGTATGACACTAATGTATTTTGTAGCTTATGTATATTTCAATATAGGTAAAACTAAATATTATTCTTGACTTTGTTACACGAGATTCAATACTTAATTACATTTTTAGCAACTAGAATTAACCTATAACCTGGGTTTTGAATGACTTGGTGAAAGAATTATTTAAAGAGTGCTTAGTTTTATATAAAGGATATTAGTAAGCATTTACTTGATTAATAATCTCTATCCTTTTATCGAAACTTTTTATTTTGATCCTATATATTTTATGATCTTTTGTAATTGTATTAATAATACTTCATTTCATTACTATGTGCAAAAATTGTTATGGATTTTCATTTATATTCCGAATAACGGTAATTTAATAAAAAGTTAATTTACTCTTTATCAAATGGCAAATAACCAAATTTTTGTAAAACTTTTATGTATGAATTTCATGAATTTTTGTCCATTGACTAAATTAGAAATTGAGTACTTGTATTCTGCTTGCATCTGTGTAAATGAACGCATAAATGATTATGGAAGGAATAATTACTCTTTGTGATTCTTGAAAAATGCTTAAGAATTAAACCACTTAAGCAAAATCACATTGATGATTTCCAGCAAATTAAAGAGAAATTCCTTGTAATGATTATAGAAATTTCTATTTCTTTTGAAAGACATATCATGCAAGTTGCTAAAAAAGGACAGATTCTCATTGCTGTATATTAATTTCATAAAAATGTGTGATCACAAGAATTAGATAGAAGATACGTTTTTGTTTTGTCCATCTGGACACATTTAACATTTATATTCTTTTTAAAACCTTCACAAAATTCTCCAAATGTTGAATAGTTTGGATTGTTTCAACTGTGAAAATTTCAACTCATGAATTTTGAATTACTTTTATTGTATGGCGCTAACGTATTATTTTGTAGCTTATGTATTTTAATATAAGTTAAAGTAAATAATATTTTTGACTTTGTTACAAGAGTTTTAATACTTAGTTATATTTTTATCAACTTGAATTAATCTGTAACGTAGACTTTGAATGCTATGTACATTTTGCAATTTTATTTTATTTAAAATTTTTTTAAGTAGAATTATTAATTCTTTTTTTTTATGAATTATACTTAGCATTTGTATATGCATTTCTAAAGATTTTTAAGGTAAACTTCTTAGCTATACTGTTGAACTTCTAGCTATATTGTAAGGAAAAAGTTGTTTTTTTAATACTATAAAGATAATTCTAACTCTGGGGCTGGATATATTTCATATATGTCAAAAATTCCAAAATTTTTATTGCGTTGCACATTAAAAATAAGAGAGATTATCATGAATACTGCCTTCAACACTGAGACTTTTAAAAGTTTAATGAAGAGTTTCATATACTCCTCCCAAAGGAAATCTGAAAAACATAGATTATCTATTTTTTATTAATGCTAGTATGAATTGTCCCTAAATCAATGCAGCATTGACAATGCATTTCCACAGTGATTCATGTTTCTTTGTTAATAAGAATTATGTTTTTAATGTATAATTCTATAACATGCTTTTTTTTTCACTGTGAAGGAAGATAAAATTCTTAATGGAAAGACAATCTATAATGTTGTTTAATTCAAGAGTTTATGAAGTTTTCAGATTTGGTATGTACTTTATTTAAAAGTTTTGTTGTAAATTTTAAAGCTGCATTGGAGAATAACCAAATATGCTCGTAAGGCATTTTAGGTGAAGTTCTTATAACCTTTCTCATGTTTTTTAAAAAATACGTAAAATTCCTTCGAAACAGAATTTAATGTTTTGATATTGTAAGAGGTGAGTGAGCCAAATTTTTCCAAACACCCCTCACTCATACGATAATGGGTTCAATCACAATAATATACCCAAATTTATATAAAATTTTAGTTACACTTAGAAAAAAAAAAATTATGTTTTATTACAGTATAAATTCTCTTTTTTTTTAAATATATATATATATATATATATATATATATATATATATATGCGTATATATGTTATATATATATATATATATATATATATATATATATGAGGGAACTTGGCATAGACAGAGCCGCGGTCGTTTAATTAGCCTAAGATATTACCAGGGTCGACAAATTCCGGCTGGAAAATATGCTCTCATTTAAAGAGAGATAGGGGTTTCTTGTGAAATATCATACCACCAAATGTTGCGCATCTGAATGCAGTTCTTGGGAATGAGTTTTTTACAAGCTCTCTTAACTTGCAATGTAAAATATTTTGGGTGGAATCTTGCAAATCAATTTTAAGTTTCCATGCCTCAACGGATTGAGCTGAAAAATTCTCTTGTATACACGTTTAGTTTGGATGACAATGCATGTTTTTGATCATTTTATATTTCGATATCGAAATTAGATAAAAGATATTAACTAAAAGTAATTTTGTACGGGTGGGAATCTTGCAACCTCACTCTTTTGAAGCTGATGTCTTCAACGGATTTGAGCTGAAATTTTGTATACACATTTAGTTTGATGACGTTTTGATCATCACTATATTCCGAAATCGACCTAGTTACTGTAACTACCCCGTACCCCAGTGCGGCGCTACATGTTTACAATAACAAAGGGTCTACTAAAGTGCTCAAACGGTAGAGCACTCGTTTAGCATGCGAGAGGTACGTGGATTGATACCCCGCGCCCAATTATTACTTTCTGTGTAAAATATTTTTGAAATTCGTTTGATTTGTAACACAACGGATATTTTACAATACTTCCACTCCAGCATGTACAAAAGTATGTTATATTTTACAAGCTTTTACCAACTTGCAATGTAAAGCCATGCTCTGCCGTGGAATCTTGCAACTCAATTTTGGTGCCGATGTCTTCAACGTAATTCAGTTGAAATTTTGTATACATCGCTTATATTGATGACAATTGATGTTTTGATCATTTATATTCCGATATCGCAATTAAAAATATATTAAAGTAATTTGTTCGGGTAGAATCTTGAAACTCAATTTTGAAGCTGATGTCTTCAACGGATTGAGCTGAAATTGTGTATAAACGTCTAGTTTGGATGACAATGCATATTTTGACCATTTATATTCCGATATTGACCTAGTTACTGTAACGATCTTGTTCAGGTGTTAGGGAGAGCATGTTTACACAATGCTGTGTCGACCGGGGCGTAGCTCGATGGTAGAGCGCTGCTTTAGTATGCGAGGTACGTATCTATTACCCTGCGCTTTACTATTTTTACGTAAAATATTTTTGAAATTCGTTTGATTTGTACAACGGAAACTTTTACAATACTTCCACTCCTGCACATGCGCGTTATGTTTTTACCGTTCAAACAAAGTAAAGCGCAGATCAATGCCATTGGCCGCTCGTTGTTTCATGATATTTTCCATTTACTTTCCGATTCTAGTTTCTCCTGTAACACTTTTAATTGACCTAGTCACTGTAACGATCTTTTTCAGGTGTTAAGGCGATTATGTTTTCAATAACGCAGGTGTTGAGCGGGGGCGTAGCTCAGATAGTAGAGCGCTCGCTCAGCATGCAAGAGGTGCGTGAATCGATACCCCGTGCCTCCGATTATTATTTTCTCGTATAAAATATTTTTGAAATTCGGTTGATTTGTACAACGAGATATTTCACAATATTTTCACTCAGCATACGTACAAAGTATGCTATATTGTTACAAGCTTTTATTTAACTTGCAAAACGTTTTAGGGGAATCTTGCAACTCAATTTGAAGCTAAATGCCCTCAACCGATTGAGCTGCTGAAATTTCGTATACACGTTTAGTTTGGATGGCAATACATGTTTTGACCATTTATATCCCAATTAGTTAAAAAAGACTAGCCATGGCCTGATGTTGCACGGGCATTTCCCTACTTTATAAATTTTCCTTTCCTTCCCAAAATCAGCACTTCTAATACTTTTTCAAAATGACTTCCACCCCCTCTCCTCCTCCGCTTAGCCCTGCGTTGCTCGGGCTTTTACCAAGTGTATAACTTAAAATTCCCTGTTTCGAAATTTCTTCGCTTATTTCTTTGTCAGACAGGTTTATTCCTCCCCCCCTTCCTTCACGTTGCACAGCCCCAAATGGCTAAACCTGTTGTCTTGAAATTCCCCTTCCCCTCTCGCTAGCAGAGCTCTCAAGTAAGTGACCATTCACCGATTCTTAAGCAGCTTGACACGTGCAACCATATAGTGGCACAAAAAGTAATGAATTATTGTACAAATGAAATTCAGAAAAAAAATTTTCTTTGATATTGACGCAAACTACAACGTAAAAGATAAAAGCATGAGATTTTTAAAAATCATTTTCGCATCGATTTTGATTCATTTTAGAAAAAATCATAAAATATGTAAAGTATCGTTGTTTTGTTTAAGGAAAAAATACTGTTTCGTGACGAAATAAATTATCTTTCCAATTACAAAATTGCTGGCAAAGTTAAAATTTTGAGTATTTTTAAAACAAAAACTAAACGATGATTCGTCGCAAACCCGCGTTACTAAAACCGGCGCTCTAAGCGTAAATCAAGTATTCGGAAAAAAATAAATGTGCACACTGCCAAAACAAAAGGCAGATATCACCGCAATGTCACTTGTTAAAGTTAAAAAATTTTCGGGCTTCATTTTTAAGTTAATGTCTTCAAACTTCATCTATCGGTTACAAACAATGGTAATTTAAACGAAAAATGTAACAAAAATAATGGTTAAATATTTGGCGAATAAGTTGGGAAAATACGGAAACACATTTATTTTAACCGTAATTATTAAGCAATTTTTTTCAATCTTTGTACAGACACATTTGTTCTACAGACGGAAACAAATGTTTCATGAGATTGCTTTTGGCACAAAGCAACCAGCACAAAAATTTGAGCATTTTGAAAATCGTAAAAAACTTTTTGACATTTTATTTTAAATGACTGATTCTGAAAAGAGAAAAAGTATGAATTTTATTAGTGTAAAATATCATTTCATTAACGTGTCGGGAAATGTGCAATCGGAACGATTTAGAAATCATTTTCATAAAAACGTATCGATTTTGACTGATTTTAGAAAAAGTCGTTGTAATAGAAAAAATACCCTGCCGTGCAACAAATCGGTACTGCACACGTGCAGCAAATGACCTTCCCATTCTGTGTAATTATTTTTGTCTAAGTCTCATTAAAAAAAATTAGATCATGTTTTAAAGCGTCTGGTATATATAAAAAAAAAAAGGTCAGAAAATTGAAACTCGTCGCCTGGCGGGAAAAAATATAATACTATGTATTTATTAGTTTTTAATTAATATCTTTTAACCAATTGTGCAACTTTTGGAATATAAAATGGTCAAAACGGATTCCTTGATCATTCCTATCTTTTGGTACCGTCGGCGAGTTTTGCGTCGTGTGGTTCGTGAGGAGATACACCTAGTTTTATAGTCGCATACGTTTTTTATCTTCGAATTTCAATAGGGCAGATATTAATTAAAGTACTTTTTTCGGGTGGAATCTTGCAAACAGTATAGTTCTTTTTTAAAAAAATAATGATATTTTCTATTTTTTACAACTTTTTCCAAAATGAGTCAAAATCGATGCGCTTTCATGGAATGATTTCTAAATCGTTCCGTATGATTTTCTTCGTGTTATTAAACGCATACCCCTGCACCAAGAAAGTTCAGGTTTTCTTCTTTTAGAATCAATCAGTCATTTAAAAAATAAAATGCCTAAAAACTTTTTTTTTACGATTTTTCAAAAAAATACTTAAATTTTAATAGAACATTTAAAAACTTCGTCTTTTTTAAAATATAATCGCCCGAAAATATGTTTTCATTTTTGTAGAATAGTATTATCCAAATTCTACCAAAAACAAAAGTACGCGGTTTAAAATTATGGATTTAAAAAATTGTGTTTTTGTTTTTAATATAGTATTATAGCAAAAAGCAAAACAAAAAGAAAATTTTAATGTTTTTACCTTAATTTTGCTTTTGTCCAATGTTGTTTGGTCTTCCTCCTTTCCATTAATTATCCTCTTGTTGCGGCCCGAGTGAAATATCTATCATAAATATGTGGCCTGGCGGGAAAAGGTTGAGTACCCTTAGCTGGACTGTTCAAAATTAACTGGCAAATGACCTTGCATCACCAATAATGTGTTGAATGATTAACAGACTGAGAAACTTCTCCAGCGATAACTAAAAGTAAAAAAATAAGTTAAAATAAAAACTTTTAAAACAAGCTTTTATTTAAATGTTCTAAAAAGCAACAAAACAAACTTTTCTTTTAAAAATTTTGCTATCAACTTATAAAACGCCGCCACCACTTATGATATAAAAGCTTGTCGCGAGATTTACCTGTGTAGATAAAAAAGCAAATTAAATAACTTGATCTGATTGATTTTAATTTTTAAAGTAACTAAGTAAATACGAGTACTTAAATCTCGCGAGAAGCTTTTATATCATAAATTGTGTAACGGTTTTATAAGTTGACAGCAAAAAAAATTTAAAAAGAAAAGTTTATTTTATTCTTTTTAGAGCATTTAAATAAAAGCTTGTTTTTAAAAAGTTTTTTTTTATTTTTAATTTATTAATTAATTGCGATATTGAAATATATAAATGATCAAAACATCAATTGTCATCCAATATAAACGTGTATACAAAATTTCAGCTCAATCGGTTGATGACATCAGCTTCAAAATTGAGTTGCAAGATTCCACCAGCGAACATATTTTACACATTGCAAGTTAAATAAAAGCTTGTAAAATATAACATACTTTGTACGTATGCTGAGTAGAAATATTGTAAAATATCTCGTTATACAAATCAAACGAATTTCAAAAATATTTTACACGAAAAAATAATAATTGGAGGAGCAGGGTATCAATCCACGTACCTCTCGCATGCTAAGCGAGCGCTCTACCGTTTGAGCTACGCCCCCGGTAGACACATTTGTTATTGTAAACATGCTCTCCTTAACACCTGAACAAGATCGTTACAGTAACTAGGTCGATATCGGAATATAAGTGATCAAAACATGCATTGTCATCTAAACTAAATGTGTATACAAAATTTCAGCTCAATCCGTTGAAGACAGCTTCAAAATTGAGTTGCAAGATTCCACCCGAACATTTTGCATTGCAAGTTAAATAAAAGCTTGTAAAAAAGAATATTGCTCGAAAAAAATTGCGGTAAATCATAATGTGGTAGATAAAGGGTTAAAGACTGGTTATTCCATACGTCGCGTGTTATAATAAATGATTAGCACGTGACTGAGTTAAACATTTAAAGGAAATAATATATTAATACTCAGAGATAATGAGCAGAGAAATAGTGCTCTATAGATGTGATCAATAGAATGATCTATCTTGAGGAGAATTATATATATAGAGAGAGAAATAAGAGTTGTGAAATCTGCAAGAGTAAGACTCTTTTACACCCAACTCTCTTTTGGCACGGTAGGTACGTTCCTTGGAAAACCAAAAGTGAAAAAATTGTGCTACATGCGATATATGGTGGTAAATTTGGGATATGTTCCATAACTTTTAAAAAATCGTAAGCATTTAAAAAATCTTTAAATATTTTATTTAAAAACCGTGCAAAAAGTAATTAGAAAACATGTTACATATTTATTGCCAAAAGCAATTCATTTATTTCAAAAAAAAAAAAAAAGATAGAAAAATAAAAAAATAAATAAAAATAGTGTACAGTGAAAATTTAGTTTATAAATATATATACAACATATAAAACTATAATTTAAATTAGTAATAGAGATACTTACTAACAACTATTCATCGCTACTTGATAATAAGTGTGCACGTTTATTATAAAATGGATCAATAAGGCTATCATCAGTAGATATGTCACGTACACAACTGTCGGTTTTGATTCAAATGAAGAATTTCGATCGTTGTCAACAACCTCGGTTTTTTCGTTGTTACAAAATATGTTATTAGCGGCCGCTTTTTTGTGTGTAGCCATAAATTTCTTACATAATTTTAATATATGCCGGTACACAAAATTTAAGATAACATTGAAATTTTAATGCATGCTCTATGTCAGAATCATGTGTGTAAGAAAATGCTGATCCATACTTGTAGCAAATTTCGCCCTCGCGAATTAAATCATCTGCCGGACATCAGGTGAACTTCATCTTCGCCATTATCACGATTTCGGCGCACCCGCAGTCATGTAAATTTGATCAAATCGTCTTCTTTATCCAAAAGGCACGAATCTCTATATTTTCTTTGGAATCTGTGCTAGAACAAAAAAATTCGTGTAAAATAATAAAAATTCATTAAATTCGTGTAACGAGTTATTTTCAAAAAATCGTGTAAAAAGAATTGGGTGTATAATTTTCGCAAAAGAGAAGTTGGATATCTGATCGGTTTGATTGAAAGTGGTACAGTGCCGTTTCTTTAAGCTCATTTCGGGCCCTGGGCGCAGAAGACTTACGGCCCCTTGGCACTGTAGATCGAAAATTTATAAATTGCGCCCGCACAAGTCCCATTTATTCGGCCCCTGGGCGCTCAATGGATAAACGGGCACTGCTACCACCATACACCATCATTATTCCTTCAGTCAAAGCGCGGAGTCGGTCGAGCCGGATTGTGCGATTGTAAGTCAAGCATCTTTAATTGTTTCGGATTACTGCTTGTACGAGTAATTGACAACGTATGCCATGTGTACTGCCCGTCCCCTTTAAAAGGCTATATAAGGGCCGCCCTGGGCCTACTTTTGAGTACGGCTGGCCATAACAGGGGCGGGCTCTAGGACCGACAAACCGGACTCCCTGCCCGGGCGGCAAAATTTACATGGGTGGCATTTAGATCAAATTTGAAAATATATTTTTTTTCTGTTACAAAATTTGATATATTTCCTGAAATGCCGCCGCGTAAATTTGGCATTTCATTTAACGTATGTTATTTGTACCATGGCGACAATTAACAGATTTCTTTTTATGTTGAAACTTGAAGGGTTTGAGGCGGGAGTATATGTTAAAGCGTAAAATTTAACAAGTTTACACATCTTTAACTAGTAACTTTCTCCACACATCCCGGAGCGAGGTCACAACTGACATTCCTTCTTTCACTCTTACGATGTCCGGTTTCAGCGCTTATCCAAAAGGAGACAAGGGTAATAAAAGGTTTGGGTAGATACAGAGCCACAGAGATGCTTTATTTTAGTCTTGAGTGTTATTATAAATTAAAACAAACGCTTGTGATCCCCACCATTAGTGACTATTTTTTCGAAGAAATTGACCGTTTTAATAGACGATTCCTTATTTTTCATTTCATTCGTTTGAAATGGTAACAAATAATTACGTCCTTAATTTTGAATTTTTAAGGACTTAAAATAATACATATATAGATAGAGAGAGAGAGAAGGGCTGCATTTTCCATTTTTGTCCGGGGCGGCAAAACTGCTAGAGCCGGCCCTGGATAGATGCTCCTGGGTCTGGGTGAAAAGGACCCCCAATCGGAATGTGGGCAAGTTGAGCAATCGGAGATTTGGGTAATCATCCAACTTTTTCACGGATATGATGCGTCACGTGGTGTCCCTACTTCCACTCGCTCTTTCGCCTTAACGCAAAACTGGGGGAATTTCTCATTCACTTTCAAGCACAAAGAAGTTTCACTTCAAAAAAGGTTGAGAATCACTGTCTTTCCTAGACAGATGTAACGTGCAACAGACCTCTACACGGTGAGTCTTCAGTGGCACTAGGTTTCTAACTCATGACACGCTGGTCACGAATCCCTGATCATAACTACTAAGTTTACGCTACCACGTATAACTGCGAAGAAACGTGATAGGTTTTGTGACATTCCAGATGTGATGTACTTTACATGAATATTCACGACCTTTTTCAAAATAAAATATTTCACAAAAGTATATTTTCTAAAAACTTTGCAGTCTAAATATATAATTTCGAAGTGACCTCTTAAATTACATTCTTTTTACCGTATAACAAAAATTTGTTCTCGGCAACAAGTTATACTCACCTTCGCGCCTATACAGTCCAACCCGGTATGTATTCATGTAAACAAATAATAACAATAAATAGTTCATCTCCCTACGCTCTTTCAATATACTGAGTCTCGTGAGATCAACCTCTCAACATTAAATACCACATGCTTAATTATTTTTAGATGTCTTATATTATATTTTATAGAGGCGATGTAATCGAATCAAGCCTATTTTAACTATCCATTTTCATCATTTCATCAATGAGAAGAGGAAACAATGTTCACTCCCATTTTTCCATGACATGAGTTTAAGCTTCCCTATGTAAGCCAGGCACCCATCAACCATTCAACTTATAGAAGAAAACACCACTATTTTTAATTCACGAAAGAAGTATATGTATGTCTGGATCAGCAAGTTCGCACGAAATATCATCTTTGCTCCTGGTACTTTCCAAAGAACGCACAGTTTACGAACCGGTTTAAATGTTAAGTTAGATTGGATTGATTATTAACGTCGCACTGTTTAGCTACACGAGGGCATTTTGAACCCTGGTCAAGTGACGTGGACGACACCTGAGCTGGCACCCCCTCCCCTAACTACCACACCAACGGGAGGACGTTTCAGCTCTCGACAAATTTAACGTGCGTCGCTGCCCTACAAGGCGGGTGGTACTCGCGTGACAAGGCAAGCCACGGTCCGATACCTATACCACTCGGCTCCAGCGGCCAAATGTTAAGTTAGGCGCCTCTTCCCCGTTAGACTGAAGTTAAGAGGCCCTTAGACAGAAACGAAACTCGAAACGATAAAAGCGCCCCTCTTCTCTGGGAGGGGGGATTAAGTGTGTCCAAAGGAAGGGCGAAGTACTCAAGTCGTACTGGTCGTGTAATGATGGAAGGTAAATAGTTCCTTCATAAAAGATGAATTATATGCCTTTTAAATTTCCATTATTTTCTCTGGATTTTGAAATAAACATTTTTTTAATGTGCTACTATTCTTCCAAAAATTTCGCTTACTTTTATTCAACTTTCTGATGATTGGTGTTCTGACAGCTGTCATGATGAAAGAAAATGACATCACTTTGTAAATCTTCCCCTTTTTTCACGTTTAGGATGGCTTCTGTTCACCACCAGCTTGAAAAACCCTCTCCCCCTTCTACTTTTGTTCAAAACTAAAGATACAGTCGGCCTTCCTGATTGCGGGTTCCAGTTTGACTTTTACAAGCCCTGCGACCACGTTTATATGAAACCAACCGGACCCTCTTTTATTGCTCTCTTCCCCGTCGCTCAAGTTTGTGAAGGACTAAAGACTCCAAGTTCAAAAAGGTCATGAATACAAAGCTGTACTCAAGTGCTTCATTCTTTGCTGTCCGATCTTGACTTAGAACAACAGGGATGGCCAAACCAAATGACCTTGCAGAAAACATTAAATCCTGCGGGCTGCATGTAAAGATTATATATATTTATATTAGATTTAAAACCCCCATTACAAACATTTATTGAGTAAAATTTTTAAAAAATGGAATGACTATTATTGATTTTATTATTTTTCATCTATACATGCATAGATAATTTTATACGGCCACGCAATGAATCAATGATATTTTTTTCACACAAACTGTCGAAGTCTAGGTCTATTGAGATTAAATAAAATGCAATCACATTAACGTACCCTGAGTTTAATTTGCTTTTTGTATCCACTCACATGTCATATTTCACTTAAACATAATTTCTGAATGACATTAAAATGTTTATAGCTGTGTGGATATGTACCGTGTATTTTTACGTGAGAGAGTTTGTAATATAAAATTTAGGAACTGTTCTTGTTTAAATTTAGATTTCAACATCGAATGTGTTGATACGCCGATAAGTTCTTTCCTCTCCATTTTACGTGTTTTTTTCCCCACAAATGGAAAAGGGTGCATTTTGCATTAGAAAACTATTTAGTTTTGCTAGACATTGTGCTGACGAGTATAAAATTATCTCGTGTAAACCCCGCAAAAGTTCGTACAAATGAGTCACAACGGGGTCAGAAAGTATATATATATATACAAAGATAAAATGTGTGTTTTAATATTCTTCTGTTATATTATAATAAAAATTTTCAGTTTTAATGAATAAGATTGGCTTAAATAATTTAAATTTCATAAAAGAACGTGAATCCATTGTGCATATACATATTTATTTTTTCAATTTTTTATTGTGACTCGTGGAACACAGTTTTAAATTGAGGAACCCTACGAACTATAAGACATTTGGGGAACCCCATTCCGTTATTAGAAAAATATATCCTGAAACAATATTTAAATTTAATCAACTTGTTATAGGTACTTTATAGATTGTAAAAAGTATTGTATTTGTTATAAAAAATTCATACTATTTTAATATAATTCACGCATCAATAATAAACTATGATCCAGATGTCACCTATCCATGTATTATACTTAGTAATTGGGATATATATACTGTACTTTTTTTACCAATTGCAAATTATTTGCAATTGGTGCCCTACCATTTGCAGTCGCATTTTATATTTAGGTTCAATTTGTTTTCACACCTTCTGTTTTTTTCCCCATACGTTGAGAAACACATTGTTCTGATTGGTATTAAAAATTTTTAGAGCTGTGTGAAAAGTCTTGTGCATTCTGCATGTGTTTATAACCCGAAACTAAGGATCCATTTTACTTAATTTTAGATTTTAACGTCAAATTTGCTTGAAGTGCCCCAATAAAGTTTTTCTCTCTTCATTGGCAAAATTTCTCATTTATCTTATTATTAAAAGTTCAAAACCCCAATTTTGATAAAATAATGATAATAAACTGGGTCCCCAACCTCGAGATTATTTGAGGCTAAATGGCTATTTAGAGTCCTACCATGCTGCAAAGGCACTATACAATTACAATTATCCAGGTCTTGGCCGGTAATTGAACCCAGGCCCCTACGGTACAGCAGTCGGCGTCACTAACCGCTTTTTTAGTATTTGACCTGAAATTTTTATAATCACCTAACTAACGCAACAAATATAAATATTTATTTTATTAAATAATTTTTCAATTTTACGGAATTATTTGTAAATGTATAATAAATTTTTATAAAAAATCTAGGCTTTGATGCTTTTTTGTAAAATTTTTGCCACCTATACGATCTAGTGATAAGAGACGCCGACAACGATACCGTAGGGCAGAGGTTCCGAAACTTTTTTGCCTCATAGACCCCTTGACAGGTTTTTCAGTTTGGGATAGACCCCCACTTATCTAATATTGAATTTTTGCAAATTGATCAACTTAAATGTGTTTTGACAGCAAGTATAGAGCTATTTACTTTAAGCAAAACATTTTAACTGTAGTGAAGTATAGAGTTTTTAAAAACTTAAGAAAACAAAATGTTAATTAAAGAAATTTAATTAATGCATAAAATAACTGAGCAACAAACAAATGATTTAGTGGGTGGGATGAATCTGGGAATGTAATAACAAATTTTCAACATTTGGCATCAATCTTATCAGGTTTTAACTCTAAATATCTCCTCGTTTAAGGTATCCGACTGGGTTCGGAGACAATTTTCTAAAATATAACTTAAATAATTATTTAATTGTTATTTTTTAATTAAGTATGTTGCAAAACTATGAAAATACAGCAAGAAGAATTTTTTGAAAGCTTATTTTTAAAAAATATTCAGAAATTTGTACTAAAATATTGCAAAAAATTGCTCCTTTGCTAACAACTCTAGAAAAATATATATCACAAAAATAAATAAAATTTTTGCAGGGATACAATTCTTCAACGATTAACTATGCTGCCTATTAAAAAAAAACTCAAGTTTTACAATAAAATTATAAAATACAGGTATTCGACATATAAAATACAGAATATTTCTGAAAAAAGTTTTTTTTGAAGTTATACTTCTTATTGGGCATTTGGGAAGAAGGATGCGGGTAAATTTTTACGATGCGCGCGCACACCGTCACGTATGTGACGAAACACCATCACGGATGTGACGCACACCGTCATGGATGCGAACATGGTTTGTCTAGAAATATACAGAATGTGACAGATCATGCCCGCCTTCACTATAAGTTAAAGTAAACGTTTGTGATCAATAGAAGAAATGGGCGATTCCTTCTCTTCAATTTTACTCGTTTGAAATAATAACGGGTAATTATGTCCTTCATTTCGAATTTTTTTGTATTTGACATAGTAATATGTATATAATCTTTTTAATTGTAATTTTTTGCTTTGGAGAGAGGGGGCGGCATTTTCCATTTTTGTCCGGGGTGGCAAAACTGCTAGAGCCGGCCCTGCCCGTGTCAGCGAAACTTTGCTTTGCGTTCCGTAGGAACTGAAATGCTTTGTCTAGAAATATACAGAACGGAACAGATCATTGCTGCATTCGAAATTTTCAAAAAATTATTTCTCTTCACTTCCCTGAAGAAGGGGGCACCCAGGTTTGAACCGGCGACCTCTCGATCTGCAGTCGAATGCTCTACCACTGAGCTATACCAAAGCTATCTAGAAGAGAGTAAGCCCTGACACTGGACTGACCTGAAACCGGTCACGTGATTAAAGGAAGGAAGAATTTGGCGGGAGAAACGATTACATTCCCACTTCCATCTTGTATGCTGACAAAGTTGATAGGTTATCCCACGTGTAATTATATTCATTACTCAGGATAAATTGACTGGATTTTCTGCAAAAAGGATTAATCAGGATTTCTTTATTAAGCAAAAAGAAAAAAAGGGACGATATTTGTATTATTCTTATCATTGAATTTTATTCTTTGAGTCTTGAGAACACGATATAAAAAACTGACTCATATATGCCAACATCCTTGATTATTTGTAAAAAAGATTTTGTTTTTTTAAGAGAAATTAGTGCTCAAATTAAAATTATTTTTTTTTATTCTGAAACAAAATTTAAAAAATATTATTAATAATTTAAACCTAGCTTACAATTTCAAATAAGCCCGACTGGTGACCAAAGTTCCTTTAAAAATGGGGAGCCTACTTTCTGGTTTTTTCCCAAAACGTGAAAAATTTTAAAAATTGGAAAAAAAAAATTATAGGATTTTAAAAAAAAACAATATGTTTTTCTTATAAAATTTTAATCTTTATTTGAGAAAGAAAAAATTTAAGACAAGACTTATTTTGTAAAAAAAAATGATAAAATTTCAAAATGAATTTGTTTCCCCCTTTGCCCACCCTATTAATGAAAAAAGTTAAAAACAAAGGAAAATAAAATTTGCCAACTGTTTACAATTTTTTTAAAAAGACAAAAATTCCGTTTTTGTTTAAAGGGAAAAATTGTAATTGGAGAAAACCCATTTTGTTTTTTAAAAAAAAAACTAAAAATATTGTAAAGTTGCATAACATTTTTTTTTCTTTTTAGAATTCAAAAATTGTTATTTTAAAAAAACCTAAATTAAATACAGATCTTATTTTTAATTTTTTTCTGTTTATCCTTTCTTGGGGAAAAATTTTTAAAACCCCCGGTTTAAAAACGAAGAAATACAATAAGAAATGTTTTAAAAATCTCTTACATTACCCGTTTAATGTTTGGCTATTAACGGGAAAAATATATTGAAAAAATAAGTTTAAAAATTTTTGGGCAAAATTTTTTTTTTGGAAAAAAAATTTTTTTAAAAAATTTGAATTAAAATAGCCTTTTTAAAAATAATTTAATGGTTTTTTCTTTCTGTTTTAAAATTCCAATTTTTTCCCTAGTAAAATGGGGGAATTAATTTTCCCAATGTAGCTTAAGAATTTTCTTTTAAAATGTTCTCCAGGGTTTGTCAATCTGGTAATGAAAATTATCTACGAGGGGGTTAAAGAATTAAAAATCAAAAATGGGTTTTTTCAATTTTTATGTTTTCCCCCGCGTACATAAAAAATGTAATAAAAAAAGATTTTCTTTCAAAGGGGAAGGTCCCCGGGATTCATCGTTTTTCTATTTCTCTTTTTTTTATTGAGTAAAAAATAAAAAAAGACTTTTGAATTGTAAAAACAAATGTGAAACCACCATGACTAAAAATTTTTGTCACAATAAAAGGTAGGTTTTTCATTTTTTTGCATTGAAAGGAAAAACAGAGTAAACAAATTGTTTTTCTAAATTTTTAATGGAAAAAGAGTGTTATTCAGAATCCAGCAATAATGCAAAAATTACATTTTTTTTTGATTCAGTACATTATCAAATCTAAAAACAAAATAATTGGTTAAATCAAAAGATGCTGATTCTTTTTTAATGTATCCTGACCCTTTCCCAAAATTTTTTCAAACCAAAAAGCATTTTTTTTCATCATTATTTAAAATTTATAACGAAAAAAATGAACATTATTGTTAAATTAGCTCCTAAATTATGTTTAAAAGTTTTTAAAAACCAACAAATTTTAAAGCAAAATGTTGAATTATTTTTTTAAAAAATTTTTTGAAGAAAGCAATGACTGCATTTAAATTTTAAAAAGATAAAAGATACCCAGAAATGTTTAGGGACACTCCAATATTCATCAAACATATTTTAGATTTCTGGCAAATAAAAAAATTTTAAAATTTCCCCAAAAAACAAAATCTTAAATTGAAAATAAGTGTCTTTTCATCAATGGATGATGATAGATTACTTTTTTCAAAATTTGTTCAGTGGCTGGACTGTGGAAAAATTTAAAACAAAAATAAACGAGAAGGTTGCTTAAGCGAGGAAACATTTTTGCTTTGAGGCATACGGAAAAATATACCATCCCAGAACTAATAAAGTATCTTTTGACGGGAGAAAAAAAGGTTTTTAACGGGGTTCCAAACGATAATTTAGAAGCCAGTTTTTTGGGCAATACAGACAAATGTCGGGAGCAAATTATCATGTCAGGGCGGTTTGAAGCTAAAAAAAGGCACATTAAAAGTGTGTTAACTTTGCACCAGAAAAATATGGTATATCTCACTAAAAATTTAATTTCAAATCATTCATTTTTGGACATCCCCGCGTTTTCTTCTAACAAAAACCCTATGTTTTTTTGACGGCCAGAAAGGCAAAATTTTTTCAACCCAAACCCAAAGGGTGAAACGAAGCATAGATGCAAAAGAAAACCCTTTTAAAATGATAGAAAGTTTAGTGAGCAAGGATGGCAATTTAGAAAAAGTTCTGTTTAAAAAAGGGGGAAGTGTAATTTGACGGCCTCCCAAAAGCACCACGGATATCCAGCCATAACTAAAAGGTGCATACTATTGCACGCAGCCCAACAGTCTACCTGAAAGAAATTTGAACCGTTGAGTATTCCACCAAGGTGGGGAAGATGATATTCTGAACGCTAGTATATTATTGAGATTGTGATTGGGACAGATATAAATATATTTATATTCATAAGTGATCTAATTGGGGATCCGAGTTTGTTAAGACTACGTGTAGTGTGGTTTATTCTCACTTAATATAAGTTTGTTCGATATTGAAAGCAAATTTTTTAATAAAAGTCATATTAAGAATTATAGAATGTCTCATCATTCCGAGAATCCCACACCTCTAACTTACGGGAAACCCCCCCGACATAGCTACGAACGAGGGCCCAGTCGCAATGGCGCCCGAATTATTTTTATAACTCTGGGTTAGGTAATGCGGGGAGGGTTTGGTATTTTACCATAAATGTGTTTTTCCGGGTCTGAGAACGGAACAATTTCGGGTGATAATCAAATACAGTTACTTGAAATCCCGAGTAACTTGTCAGTGCATATTTGAAAAGTCATCCAGGAAGGGCTAAAAGATTGGTACTCAATTTTTGGATCGGTGCTATGCAAGATACACCCACGGATTTGCGCAGCTAAAGGCAGAATTGGCGAAAGCTTTCCCGCAATCAAAAAAAAAAAGAGTTAGGGGGATTTTTGCATCCCAACGGGGAAGAAACAGGAACCCAGATTTTGTTTACGATTTATTTAAAACGCATAAATTTTTGGAATTTTGGATGTCGCAGACAGAATTGTTGATCACATTTTTTTTAGACTCGAACCACAAGTCCAGGACTATGGGAAGTTGGGAACCGCAAACACGGTACAATTTTTTAAAAATATTAGCTAAATTTGAAGAGAGGTATTTTTAAAAATTTGGGGTTCGCAAAAAGGAAAAGTGGGAGAGTCAAAACGAGCATAGGATGCCTAATTTTGATGTTAACGCAGAAACGGGAGAAATTTGAGGTTGGGCGTAGACCAAATAATGACAGAAATGATTCAGAGGTACTTAAAATAGCCGTCAAAGTAATAGGTTTTGAGAGTGGGGAAAAGATTTCAGAATGATGATCAGAGATTCAACGAAAGGGGGGGGAAAATTTTGAAAAGATCGAAATGATAATTTTAAATGGGGCCCCAGAAATAGGGGGTTTGAGGAAAATTTCAGTCGAGGCGATTGGGGCAAAAGGGGGCGATTGAATGTTGTAAAAATTAAGAAGTTCATAATAAAAAAAAACGGCAGGGGTTTCCATGCTTTCTCCGATATGTATATCACCCGTGGGGCTCCCCCCCCCCATTTTATTAAATCACATTTTTGAAAGCGCTATGGGACACCGGGGCAGATAAATCATTTATATCGGAAGAAATGGGTTTATTTTTTTAAAAAAAAAAAATCGCGAGCTCAGGTGATCACAGCACGGGGGCGAAACGCCAAAAAAAAGGGAAATTTTTGAATTGATTATTCAGATCCAGAATTTGTTAAACCTTTGGGCATTTCATGTGTTGACAGATTTGGAATACCCATGTATTCTTGGGGTTGATTTTATAAGTGGGTCAAGATCGTTTTAGACTTTGATCGAAAAAACGTTGAAAATTCCCCGATTCGCAGATAGATAGGTGGTTGAATCAGTTTAAGAGGAAAATGTTGAAAAGATTTGTCTAAGACAAAATTGGGGGATAAAAAAAAACAGGAATTACAAAATTTGTTTAGTAGTTTTAAGAGATTATTCTTAGACAAACCAGATCTTACCTTATGTTTTTTTACCAGAAATTGACACGGGAGATAATCCATCAGTAGTTTAGGCCGTACAGATACGACCGGCAAAACAAGTGATAATTGATTTTCAAAAACAAAAAATGTTACGAGAAGAAACGATTGTTCCAACAATCCCCCGTACGCGTCACCGGTTGTGTTATGCAAGAAAAAAAAAAGGGTTACCACCGGGTAATCCAGAAGCATATAGATTTGGGGGAGACTATGGGCAAAATTGATCACAAAAATCCGCGTCCCCCTTTTCCGTTAATAGATGATTTAATAACGAACATCCCCTTTTACGACAATAATGTCATCTCTTTTTTCTAAGAAGTGAGTACTTTCAAATGGCAGTAAACCCCGTGATATTGTCAAAACCGCATTCGTAGAAAAAAAAGGCACTTTTGCTTTCCAGCGGATGCCATTCGGCTTATCAGGGCAGCCCCAAAAGGCAAACCCAAACCTAAAAACCCGGGGATGGGGAAATTTGTGATTTGGGATATGGACGACGTAATTATTACGTTCCACATTCACTACCTGTTGGATTTAAGGGAAAATTTTTCGTTGTTGCAAGATGCAGGATTGACATTAAATAAAGATAAATGAAATTTTGGGGGCGATGAATTGAGGTATTTAGGATTAATTATTAATAAGAAAGGAATCAAAAAGGATGAGACAAAAATTGGGCCTCAAGACAAACCACCCGACCCAAAAAGGGGTCCGTTTTTGGGGGATATCCCATGGAAAATTTTTTAAAAAATTTTGCTGATCTTTTTGAGCCCCTTTATATTAAACGAAAAAAAAAAACGTCCCACTAGGGCAGAAGGATTCGATGCGGTCAAGGCGGCCGTAACAAAGGCGCCAGTTTAAAATTGCCGAACTTTCAAAAGCCTTTTTGAATTATTTACAGATACCAGTTCAACGGTTTGGGAGCGAGCTAACAGGGAAAAAAGACCCGTTATATTTGCTTCCCCGATCTGAACAACGCAGAGAGGAATTATACGGAACCGAAAGAGAATGTCTGGCAGTGGGATGGGCGTTGAAATAATTCCCAACATATTTAGGGGCGATGCCAATTAAAGTATTACAGATCACGCTGCCTTAACACGTCTAACGCATGGAAAAAAATTTTCGAGTAGGATGATCAGGGGCACCAAATTAGCGGAATTTAATATAGAATGGGAACATAGCCAACCATAATGCGGAGGCGGATTTTTACGAGAAATCCGTTGAAAGTATTGGGGGATGTGCCAAAACAAAATTTGTACTTTCTTTTTGGGAACAGTTTAACAGAGCAAAAGAATGACCCAGAATTAGGTCAAACTATGATATTTAGAAAACCCGGGAAAATAACTCTGTTATTGCGATGATATTTTGAATTGGTCCCACGACTTCCGTCAATTGAAGGTTGTTTTTTTATGGAAACACGCCGCATGAAATGCGATACATTCCAAAGTCTTGGTTCCTACCAATTTCATGACAAACCAATAAAAGGGGCATCTAGGTAGTTTTTAAAAATTATCATAAAAAACGGACGTTTGTTATTTCCTTTTTTATGAGAAAATTTATTGATCAAAAGTTCCCCACATGCCATGTGTGCCGAATTTTAAAAAAGCGTTACCAGCAGGTTGATTAAACCGATTGTATCAAATTTTCCAAATGAGAATTTGTTAGATTTGTTAGGTCCGTATCCTACATCGGGGGAGACGTAATCGATATGTTTTAGTAATTATACATCTTTAAAATTTGCGAAATTATACCTCAAAAGGCCTCGGCTCGTAAATAGCGAATTTCCTTTTTTTATAATTTTTTATCGCGGGTCCAATAAAATTAATAATGATAACGGGCCCCAATTCCGGGAAAATTTTGAACATTTAAGGGAAAAAAGGGGGATGGGACTGTTGCATATAGGCCCGACAAAAGACAGAACGAGTAAAACGATCTATAAATGATTGCAAATTATGTAAATGATCAACACGATACTTTGGACCAACGTGAGTTTGCTTACCCATTCGGGGGAGTAAATGAAACGACGGGGAAAAACCCCGGAATTATTTTGGGGCGAAAGTTGATTACCCCATTTCAAAAAAATTAAAAATGGGGACAGAACTGAATTTGCAGTAAGAAATATTGAAAAATTGTTTTGAAGCTAGTCTAAAAAAGAAAACTAAGCATGAAAGATGGGAAAAATAATTTAAAGAGGGGGGATGTACTTTGGTAAAATGGGGCTTATTAGAGACACACCCTTTTAAATTCAGCAGCTAATAAGAAAGGGAAAAAGCCAAAAAAAAAGGGCCGTATAGAGTGTTAGAAGTAAGAAATAATAATAATATTGTAATATGGAGGTCAGGGAAAAAGGTTAACCCTCAATGTTTATCAATAAGAATATATCGTCATGGTGTGACGAGGTTGTGTTAGGAACAGGTCGCTCAGATAGTATTATTTCAGTCAGGAAACGAGTAGTTCGGAAAAAGTACATCAAAGATCAAATGAGTCGCAAATGGGAAGAAGAAAGGGGCTGAGGTGCGTGAGTTAGAGGAAAAGGGGGTAAATCTTTAAGTCAAAACAATGTGAGAAACAAGGGTAGCCGATAAGGGACCTTATCAGATCACTCCTAGCTCCCTTTTTCCCGAATAAGACAAGAAATAAAAGAAAGCGTCCAGATAGAGGAGTTAAACGGTCGTATGGATCGGGGTCAAGGGACCACAGAGAAAAGAAATGTAGACACAAAAAATAAATAAAAAACCATTGTCATCGATCATATTTTTTGAGGGAAAAGAACAGGATGGAAGCAGCGGGGCAAAGAAAAAATCCATGGACCCCCAAAAAGGATCAGGGGTCCTGACTGGCCAATAGAGTTAACCCGGGTAGGGAAAAGGGGGAAAAAAACTACAAACCCTAAACAGGCAACATACGGGATCACAGAGCAACCGGGGAATGAGAAGAGGAGGAACATGATAGCCCCTTTAGGGTTTTTGGTGGGATGCCATAAAAATCGGTTGTATTGTTTCATTTTATGTTCTTTCTAACAAGTGGTCGGAAAATTTTTGCAAAGAAGGAAGTCGGGGATTTTTTAAAGTTATAAACCGCAAAAAGGCACCTATGTATAAAATATTTTTTGAATTTTTTGACTTGTAAAATTTTTTCTCAAATTTTTATGCATTTGTTTTGATGTATGATTTCGTGAGATGCGACAATTCCTTTGGTTATTTGTTTTAATGATATATTGAAAATGTTTGAATTGTATAATGTGTAGTTTTTTGTTTTGTATTGTTCCGAAACCGGTTGGGAAACGCGGTTATAGGTTGGACATAGCCATCCTGTGATGACTATTTTAAAGATCCGCGTGTAGAGGTGGGGGATTATCTAAATGATGGACATTTTGGATTTTTTAACACAACTTTTATTAAGAAAACTTAAATTACTTAATTCTAATTAACAACTTTTTAAAGGAGAGTTAACCCCCAATTAAACCTTATATTCAAGTCCAGACCCCAACTAGATCCTTATTTTAAATTATAAAAAATCGACTAATCTAACTTCCTATACAAAATATTACCTTTTGTAGAGCCACCTTCCTTCATCGATTGAGGTAATACCTATAACAAAATTTTTTAGATGAGAAGATTCGACTTTCTTATAATTTTTAAATAAACGATCCTTCTTCCAGAGCTATAGGATGATAACACTTGACCCGAATGTTTCCCACACTAAGTTATTCTAGACTTGCCGCTCTCTCATCAAAGCTTCTACCCTTTTTTAAAGTATATCTCATTTACATATTCGATCCGTTTGTCTTCTTGGTTTTGGGGTTGGGTTTTTTCCCATTAATCGTGGCCGTCAAAGAACTTAGGGTTATGTTACAAGAAGGACGCGAGAGATGTCACAACCCTAAAAAAAATGTTTTTTTAGGGTTCTCAATCCCCTTAATAAATTACGTGTCTAAATTTTTTTTTTTGAATCTCCTCGCTTTCGGGTTTTAAAATTTTTAACTTAAATCCTCTTTTAAAATTTTTAAATTTTCAAATTTTTTATTTTTAATTTTATTACTCATCTTAGAATTAAATTTAATATTCTTTTTAAATTTAAACTCGTGACAAAAAATTTTTACCCCAATAATAGGCCAACATTAAAATTACTGTTTAATTCATGCCCACCTCACTTTTAACATACAATCACTTAAAATAACTATACACTTAAATTTTAAAAAAAAATTTTTCTGGGTGGGACCCAAATTTTGCATCTGTTTTCATGTTTCATAGGGAGCTGGCACTTTGCCCCAAATTTTTTTCGGTGTTGAAGTTATTATTTCTACAATTTTCAGGGTCTGTCTCCGAATAAAAAACTTTTAAATTACTGTTTCCAATTTATGTTTACATAATACCAATAATTTTTTAATTTTATTCATTATATATTATTTGTAAATCACAATAAATTTTCATCTCCACCCCCACATCTGGTTCCAAAATTTCCCAATGAGCCGCGCAGCCCATTTTATTATTGTTAGTACCCTGACTCCCCTTTTTTCCCCTGAACCAGATGCCTATAATACGGAACAATACAACAACATATATATATACACATATTATAAAATTTACAAACTTTTTTCAAAAAACCATTATAACAAATAACCAAAGGAATTGTCGATCTCACGAAGTCATACATCAAAAACAAATGAATTACAATTTTTTTTCTCCAAAAAAAATTTTTTAACAAGTAAAAACCAAAAAAAAACACTCAGGTGTTTAATTTTTTTGGGCAAACTTTTTAAACACCCCCCCGAGACTTCTTTTTTTGCAAAATTTTTGCCACTTGTTGGAAGATCAAAAAAAATAAACAATACAACCTGATTTTATATTCTGTCTCCACCATGACGTCCAAAGATGGGGTGCTACCACTTTTTTTTTCCTCGGTGTACTGGAATTTCTTATGTTGATTGTTGTAGGGTTTGTAATTTTCCTCGTAGGTTTTTTCTTTTTTTTCCCTGTTGCGTCCTTGGGGGGGGGGACTCCTGTTCTTTTCCAGGCGTGGCCGTAGGTTGTACGTCGGTCCATCTGGAGCTTCAGTTGTTTCTGTCTTGTTCTTCTTCTACTTCTAGAAATAGTACGGGGATGAAAAGTTCTTTTTATTATTGTGCCCCTTTTGTGCCATTTTTCTGTGGCCCCCGCCCCTGCTCTCCTGACCCTTTTTTCCTTATTGTACCTTGTCCTTTCTTTCTTGTCTTTTTAAAATGAACTAGGAAGGATCTGACCAGTGATCTGCTTTTAGGGGTCCATTTATTTTTATATTGATTCGATTGGCGACTAACCCTTTTTTGCCTCTAACTTACGTTTCACCACAGATTTTTCTTTCCCATAGTGTGACTATTTAATCCTTGATGTACTTTTTCCGAAGTACATTTTCCCTGACTTGATCTTATACATTTGGGATACCTGTTCCCAACTCGACCTCGTCAATTTTTCCCATGACGATATATTTTTTATTTGATCCACGTTGTTTAAACTTTTTTTCCGATTTCCTATTACAAAAAATTATTGTTATTTCACCAATTTATAAGGTCCTTCAAATTTTTGTTTAAATTTGCGCGACTTTGTTAGGGGTGAACTTAAAGGGTGTGTTTTAAAGCCCAATCATTTACCTTAATTTTTTTTGTCTTTTCTTCGTCTATTATAATATCTTTCCCCCCCCTTCCCGTTTAATTTTCGTACTTAGTCTAGCTTCCCTAAATATTTTTTAATATTTTTAAATTTTTAACTTTTCCCAGATCATAACTAATTTTTTTAAAAGGGTAATCAATTTTTGACCCAAAAAAAAATTCAGCGGTGATTTTCCCCTTGTTTCATTTACCGCCGGGAGAATAGCGTAAGCAAACCACGTAAAATTGATCCCAAAAATTTTGTTATCTTAACATAATTTTCAATCATTTATTTTTTGATTTAAATCTTTCAGTCCATTTGCTTGTGGTCTATATGAAAAAGTCTTCACATCCTTATTAAACTTTTCCAAAACTCAAAAATTTCGGATATAAATTGGGACCTTATCACTTATTTTTTATTGCTCCATAACGTATAAAGTTTAAAAAATCCCAAAACGAGATGACCTTTTTAGGAAACAGCCCATTTGAAATGATGGCTTAGCGATTCTCTTATTCAGATATAGGGTACGGGCCCCAAAAAACTAACGTCACCCATTTGGTAATTTTTATAAGTTTTTTCGACCAGCTGGTAACCCTTTTTTTATTTTAACCGGGACCAAGGGATTTTTGGGCGTCTAATTTTTCCCCTGACGGGGAAAAACAAAAAGTCCCGAATTTTGATACGTTTTAAATCTTCCTAAGTGCCAGCAATTGCCCGTCGGGAAATTTCTCATTATTTTATTCCTTAAAAATTTTAAGCCCATTTCACCTAATGACGTTGCGTGTTTCGATAAAAAAAACAATTTTCAATTAAACGGAAATCGGGGGCCAACTCCCCATATCGTTGCATTAACCGAGTTATCTTCCGGGTTTCTAAATATCTATATATATGACCTAATTCTGGGTCATTTTTTTGTTCTGTTAATTGTTCCCGAAATAAATACTAAATCTGATTATGGCAAAATTAAATTCCAATTATACTTTCCACATTCTTTTCGGTAAAACATTAGCCACCAAATTTTAAATTCATTTCTGACCCATTAATGTAAATTCCCATTACCTTTTTTTAAACCAGCGAATTTGAATTTTTTAACGATTTCTGATCAAAATTTAAAAGATCCTTTACCCACTTATAAAAACAATAGAGTACGGGGATTCTAAACCCCTCAACACATGAAATAAAGGCAACAAAATCTCGATGGAAATTCAAACAATCCCCATGTTTTGGCATTTCCCCCACCCCGGGTTTTTATTACCTGGGGTCGGATTTTTTTTAAAAAAAATTTTCTATATACTTCTTCCGATATAAATGATTTATCTGCTCCCGGGGTCCCATAAAAGGGTTTTTAAAATTTTGTTATTTAATAAAATAGAACGTGGGGAAGTTCTACGGGGGATAACATATCGGGGAAAGTTTTAATTTTTCCCTTTTTGATACTTTTTGGGTTGATTTTCTTTTACAAAAACGTCCCCTTTATCTTTTCCCTGACAAATTTTTACTCGAACCCCATTTCTACGGTCCCCCCCATTAAAATTATCATTTCGCTATTTCAAAGGAACCCCTTTGTTGAATCTCTGTCACTATTCTGAAATCTTTCCCCCCAACCCCTATTACTTTGACGGCTATTTCAAAAATTTTTTCTACCATTATTTTTTACTCCCCAAACCGAATTTCTCCGTTTCTACCATTAGCATCCCAAAAATTTGGGATCCCATGCGCGTTTTGACCTGCTTTCTATATTATCATTCTGTGAACCCCCTTTTTTGCAAGAATACCCCCTTCGAATTTAGCCAAGACTTCCCAAAAATTGTACCGTGTTCGGGGTTGGCACCCCATAGTCCTGGATCTTTGGGTTTGAGTCCAAAAATGATCCACCAATTTTGCTTGGGACATTCCTTTTAAAATTTCTCTAAAAATTTTTTAAAAAACATATACGAAATCGTTGGGTTTCCCGATTTCTTCCCCTGCTGTGAAGCATAAAATTTAGATTGTAATTTTTCTTATTTTTTTACCGCGGGAAAAACCTTTGCTAAATTTAGCCTTGGCTAAAGGAAACCGTGGCTGTATTTTGCACTAACACCGATCCAAATATTGGTACCAACTTGAGTCCCCCCGGATGACTTTTGAAGAATGACAGATTACTTGGGATTTCAAGAACTGTTTTGGTTTTCAATTGCTTCTAAGAAATTTTTTTTTTTTTGACCCTGAAAAGTACATTTCAGGTAGTACTTCCCACCTGCATTACCAACCCAGAATTAAAAAAAATTTGGGGCATTGGACATACCATCCGTATCATGTCTATTAGGATCCCAATGGGGGGGGATTATCTAAATGATGAGACATTTTGGGTTTTAACACAACTTTTATTAAGAATAACAAATTACTTTAAATTTAATTTAAAAACTTTCTTAAAGTGAGAGTTAACACCCAATTAAACCTTTTATTCAATAGATCGCGCAACTAGATCACTTATTTTAATTATAATAAATTATCTGACTAATCTAACTTCCTATACAAAATATTCCCTTTTTGTAGAGCCACCTTCCTTCATCGATTGAGGTAATACCTATAACATAATTTTTAGATGGGAAAATTCAGACTTTCTTATAATTTAATTAAGATAAACGTATCCTTCTTCAGAGCTATAGGATGACTAACACTTGATCGAATGATTCCACACTAAGTTATCTCTAGACTTGCCGCTCTCTCTCATCAAAGCTTCTATCCTTTTAAGTATATCTCATTTACATATTCGATCCGTTTGTCTTCTTGGTATTGGGTTGGAAAGGTTTTGCCATTAATCGTGGCCGTCAAAGAACTTAGGAGTTATGTTAGAAGAAGGACGCGAGAGACGTCACAAGGTCACTAACAATAACATTAACAGCGCTGCGCGGCTCATTGGGAGTTTGACGGAATCAGATGCGGGGTGGGCATGAAAGTTAGTTGTAATTTAAAAATGATATATAATGCATAAAAATCGTAAAACATACTGGTATTATGTAAATTGATTTTGCCAAGTAAGAGTTTTCATTTCAGGGTGACAGACCCTGAATTCAAATGTATCCTCAACTTGGAGAAGAAAACCCAGTCTCCAAGCTCATATGTACCCTGGAAGGGATGGAAATGAAACATATAATTGTATAGTAGTTAAAAAAAATAGATAGTTATAAGTAGCATTAAATAGAGTTAAGTACATATGTAAAAGTGAGAATATACCATGATTAAAATGCAAAAATGTTAATGTTGGTCTAGTTAATGGAGTAAAATTTATTGTGTCTGTTAAGAGAGTTCAAATTAAAGAGGAATATTAAATTTAATTTTTAAGATGAATAATGAAAATTAAAGTTAACTTAAATATTGGAAATTAAGAGTTAAAACGAGGAGTCAAGGTTAAAATTTAAATAAAACTTAGAAAGTGAGGAGATTCAGAAATAAAAATTTAGGCACGTAGTTTCTTAAGGGTCAAGTGGACCCTTGAATAAATCACGTTTTGCTTCTTGGAGGGGTTGTGACGTCTCACGCGTCCTTTCTCTAACATAACCTCTGTCTGTGTTCTTTGACGGCCACGATTAATAACACATCTTTTCAACCCAAATCACATGAAGTGAAACGAGGATAGATGCAAATAGATAACCTTTAAAGGTTAGAAGTTTTACTGGTAAGCGCGATGGCAATTTAGAAAGTTCAGTTCAGAAAAGATAGAAGTGTAAATTGACGACTTACACCTAGAATCACGAAAATCTCGCCATTCATACAAGGTACATACCATTTGTACGCCAGCTTAGATGAATATCACGGAAATTAAGTTGGACCGTTGCTTAGGAAATCAAGGTAAGGAGATTATATATATTCTGAATGCGAATATATTATTAAGACTGAGTAGGCGGATATAAATATAATTATATAGATAAGTGATCAATTGCGCGATCTGTGGTAATTACGGCTACGTGTTTTTAGTTTATTCTCACTTAATATAAGGTTGTTCGATATATATAAAGTAATTTAAGAAGTTAAATTGTAATAAAAGTCATATTAAGAATTCTAAAATTATATACATCATTTCGAGAATCCCACGCCTCTAACTTACGCTGAAACACCACGATATAATCAACGAAGATCGACCATATCACAAACTGCTGATTTGACAACCAATCTGTCCTAATTGGCTGTGCCCGAAAGTCGACTGCTACCATCATGACGTGAAATTTTGCCACTGTCCACCCGTTCTTGCAGCATCTTCTCATGACCTCATCACTTTAGGCCCATATGACGAACGATTCTCCGATTTTTCGAACCTGCTTTTTCAATCCAATGATGCGACCTCTTTCAAACTCTGACAGTTGCTCGTAATGACTCGAATCCTGAGACAGACATTTTCAGTCTTTGAAGGGCCATATAAATTGCATTGCAACAGAAATTTTGACCATCAAATTGAGAATCGCTTCTCATAGACACCTGCTGAAGTCTGCGCAATTCTGATGCGCTGTAGCTCCACTATTCATTCATTGGATACCAAATTTTAATTATTTGCATGTTTAGTACAAATGTTTTTGTATACGAAATTTCATTACAATCGGGAAATTCCTTCTTGGTGCGTTTTTTTTTTTTTTTTTTTTTACATTTATAGAATGTATATATCGAACTTATGCGCATTTTTCAATTTGATGTCTTGTTAGGAAGCTCTTGGGTGAGTTTTGGATGATTTGTGCAATTAAAGTTTGTTGCATATTCAGCTATTTAAGTATTTAAGATGTTTGTGTGTTGATGCTTTTTTTAGGTGTTTCATTAGTTCCTAAATTTAATTTTAAAATTTTTGTTAATTTAGTGATTTTTGAAGTTTTAACTTCAAATTTTTAAAATTTTGGATGTTTTCAGACTGGCTTACCAAATTGCAAAAGGGGGAAGGTTGGCACCATCAAACTAGTTTCACCCCACTTATCAGTTCTAAGCCCGAGGTTGCATTTGGCTAATTTATAAATTTTTTAATTTTTATTTTTAAGACTTTGATATTTTCATTTTACATTCTCAATATTAGTATTTTAAAATGGGATTTTGTTTGTATTCTAAGATTCTAAAAATTTCCAATTTTATTTTTTATAGAATTGTGTTCAATTTATATATATATATTCATTTACCAGTTTATTGAAGACCAAAATGTGTAATATTTTTTGTAGATACCATTTTACTCATTTATACTTTTTGAAAAATTAATCGATAATGTGTGATAAAATGATAAAAGTCCTCTGATTTTACAAAATCATGTTTAAATTATTCTAAAAACTCTCTATATTGTATTGTATATTAGGTAGAAATGATTTTCAGGAGAAATCGATTATAACGGGAAAAATTTAATCAAAAGATAAAGATTCTACCGCAGTGCATTCAAGATTCAGGAAGCTCTTTAAAAGCTATTTTTAGCCATCTGCAACGCCTCCGCTCGGATCAAAGCTCACTGTAGAACTTAGAAGAGAAGATGCAGTCGCCATGGCAACATTCTCTTTTCGCAGCAGGTAATTGCCATGGCAACGGCCGCACGTGTGGCTCTATCGATTTTATATACCCACGTGTAAGGTACCCTGGTTGACCTCGAATTGCAAAACTGTTCTGGTAAACATGATTTACGCATCTGCAGAGGAATTATTTCTGAACAGCCCTGGGGAAATATGACTGCATTTGCTGGTAAACAAGATGGCGCGTATTGAAAGATAAGAAAAGGTCAGCCAACTGAATGTTTATTCTTAGGGAAATTGCAATGAGAATTAGGATTACATGATGAGAAAATTTCTTTTTAGAATTCTGCTTACAAATCCATCACATTTTAACCTGTAGAATATTTCTGATTTTCCGTTCTCTTTCGTTCCCTATCTATTCGTTTTAATTGATGCATTAATGCAATTAAATTCTGGTATTGACCACAAAATTAAACGAATGCAACTAATTTTCTACCCCCTTTTAAACAATTTTTAGACATTTTTTTTTTCATTTTAATTACCGTTTATGTCCTTTTATTTTATCATTTATTAGAAGTGTTTTTGCTATATCAAGCAATTTTCATGATTCTCTTAAGTATTCATCTGTAATTATTAGCATAAAAGACATAATTTATTTATTTTTTCCTTTTCAGTCTTAATATTTTTTAAAATCCTTGATGAATCAGTTTATTAAGAAATTGCATTTCTGGAGAGAAATAATGCTGGAAGAAATAATAAGTAGAACTATCATTATTAACCCCTAATTTTTTATTTATTTATTTATTTATTATTATTTGCATACGAATAATCTGGAAGAAGTTAAGCAAAAATGTCTATGCTTTTTCCATTTAAAATCTTAAAAAATAGCTAAAAAATTAATTTTATTCAAATTTCGTTTTAAATAATTGCTATAGTTAGTCCGCTACAGTGGCTCACTTGCATATACATAGCATGCTTAAAAATATTTTATGGTTATTTTTCTTAACTATCTTGGTGATGAAAACGATAAAAGCAGTCTGATTTTTCATCGATTCACAAATACATTTTAAATTTGATGCATGAATATGTGGATTTTCTGGAGCACAACACCATTTTACATCTTTGAAATGTATTTGCAGTTTGGTGAGGAAAATGTTCAACTCCATCACAGCGAACATGCATGAAAACGGAGCTTGCCTTTATAGGCAAACGTTTCTTTGGTTTGTTATTACATTAAAAATCATTTCCTGATATGTTTACGGTGTCCAGTATCATCTTCTAAAAGGTAAATCTCCAACACTGGTGTCCAAAAGTTAAACATAATGGATGCTTATGAAAATATTTAAGGAAATCTACGTCAGAAGGGCGAGAAATATGGTATGCGAATGCAATAATGTTAAGCCATTAGAAAACAATGAAAAAGAAAGATATTAATCAAAAAGTTCCAAGCATTACGAATAGTTTTTTTTTCTGTTCTATAACAGGATTTTGGTAGGTGTAGAAGAGCTACAATTTGTCTTCCGAACATATCCCATACATTTTCAACAGGATTAAGACCAGAAGAATGAGAGTGCCGCTGCATGTGTGGGATATTCCATTTTCAACGAAGTCATCGCCCAGGATAGCATGGTTACAAGGCTCGTTATCATCCATGAAAATGAATCCAGAAACGACAGCACCTAGAAACAGGCGAACATAAGATTCAAGAAATTTGTTTCTATATCTTTTAGCAGTAACAGAGTCCGTGTCAAAGAGATGGAGGTCTGTACTATGTCCACATTATGACTCCCTTTGAAAGAAAAATGGTGTCTTTGGTATTTTTTACCTATGCAGACCTAGTACATTCCACAGGAGCTGGTATCACTTTTTAGTGCGGCACCCTATAGGCGATACCAATTGCCGCAAGTAATTTTGACGCCAGGTTTCCTCCCCAGAAGGAGGCACCTGAACTCTGACTATACGAAATTGTACTTAGGAATTTAATTTTGCCGAGAGCATCCCCAATCCAAACGGATACTCAAGGGATCTTTTTCATGCCGTATAATCATACGACATGGCCACTGTCGATTTTCTGCATCAGGAAAATCCACCAACTTGGGCCGGGGTCGAACCAGCAGCCTCGGGTACAGAAGGCCAGTGACAAATCACTTACGCCACCCGGGCGGCCTATCAGTGTGAATCATGTTTTTTACTAAAATTTTTAAAAGCGTGCATGCAACGAAAATTCATTTTAAAACAAGAGCATTACAAAAATTTATGATGTGACAAGAATATTTTTCAGAAATAGAAGTGGCGCAGGGATACTACATAACAAAAACAGCCGCATTTCTCTCAATATCTTTAAGCCATTTGCAAAATAATTAATAATAAGCCAATTACCTTTTTTTTTAAAAAAAATTGATACAAAACTAATATCGCATGTTAACTTTTCTGCTCTATTATTCTAAATTTCATGTATAAATCGGCTTATATAAATTGGAGGGGATGGATTAATTTTTTTTTATCGTTTATTAACGGAATTAAGGAAAGGGAGGGGACTGTCCACCTGACGGCGGTCCAACCCCTATTGTACAAATTATACTACTCATTGCTGCAATTATAAAACTGTAATGTATATGGACTAAGGCCCAGTCGTCGAGTGGTGGCGTATCTGGCTTCTACACCACGTGTCCAGGTTCTATTCCCGGGCTGGGCAAGGTCTACTCAGCCTTTCATCCCTAATGCAGTGGGTCGATAAATGAGTGCTAGCGGACATAAAAAAGGGGGTCTCGCTTCAGACTGACCACTTGATCGGGACATCTGCTCATGCACCTCAGCGCCCAATGGTTCAAGTATACTGGGAGGGGCACAGTAGCCCCCTGGCCCTCATGGGCTGTTGTGCCACTGAGTTTGAGTTTTTAAAGAACATGGATTATGTAGTTTTAATTTGTATTTCAATTTCGTGTCTCTTCAAAGCTAATGTTCTTAAGTCACTTTTTCCTATAAATTGCACTGGATTTTTACTCCGCCTTTGCTTCTGCATCTTGACAGAGTCACAGAGTCCATGATTAAATACTGTTTCCTTCGATGTTATACATAAGCCAACTTTTAAAACTCTGCCCTTGTGATTTCTTAACAGTCATGGTAAATGCCCATCTTACGCACCGGATCTGAATGAGGAGAGTTAAAATTCACAAACTGAGAGTCGTGTTCACTATTCGTATAAACTGCAGCATCCACCTTTCTGTGTGTAGAACAGTATTTTGTCGAAATGATAGCAGATAATCCATTGCATGACAATTTATTATAAACTCTAAGATGATCTTTATAAGCCTAATAGCTGAGTGGTAGTGTATGGCCCTTCCTCACCACAAGTCCGGGGTTCAAATCCCGGGCTAGGCGAGGTGGATTCAGCCTTTCATCCCTTCAGTGGGTCGATAACTAGTACCAAGCATGCTTGGGAACTGAACACTGGAGTTTTCTCATCAGACTGATCACTTGACCGAAACATCTGCACATGCACCGAATGAGCGTAACAAACCCTAGCGTGACGTTCACTCAAGTTCACTCTCCAGCAAAACGCGCCTGTAGAAGTTATCACTTTCAAAAACTGAAACCCAAACTAAAATTTTGAGAAGGGAGAAGAAAGGGGAGAAACATGGCGCAAAGACTTGGGGAGGGTGATTCTTCTAATTTGTAAATGATGCAAACAGAATTGTGTGTAATTTTATTGTTCATTGAAACCCAAAAAAGTATCAAACTCCTTGATTCCTTTCCTCGGAATGTGCTAGACAATACAAATTTATCAACAACAAGAAAAATTGTTTTGAAAATTAGAAATATAATTACCTAAAGCTGTGGCTATGCCCCGTCAAAGAACATGTTTAAAAATAATTTTATTCAAATTTGTTCAAATGTTCTGATTATATTAAATCTTGTACAAAATGCAATTTAGTTCGATTAATCTCTCTTGGTGTAAAAGAAGTATTTCGTGATGCTGTAATAAATTTATTACGCACTATAGCAACGTTCAAGTTAACTTGCCAAGTTGGCAACCCCTATTTCGCATTTGTTGTACGCGCTGAATCGGCAAACATATCCTTCTTTACATATAATGTCGCCAAGTGAGTGAATATTACTGTCGCAATCTTCAGCTATACAAGGGCTTTTAGCGACGGACCTCGTAATTTTGAACCATGGTCAAGTGAGGAGGACGACACCTGAGCTGGCACCCCTTCTCCTAACTACCACATCACGCAGCCACGTCACAGAGTTCGCCGCAAAAAGGTTAATTTTGATTACGAAGCACGAGATGATCTGGTGGAAGATCCTAAATTAAAATTCAAGATACAGTTTTATTTTTTTACAATTGACCAAGCAATTAATGCCTTGGAATGCAGATTTAATTTAATGAGTACCCATAGTAATTTTTTTTCAATTTTTATATAATATATATGATTTAAAGATACCCTAAACATTCAATAATTAAAACTGTAAAAAAATTTTGAAATGATGTTGACAGATGGAGAATTACAGTAAA
>BMAV01013393.1:0-19562 GCA_019973955.1 Trichonephila inaurata madagascariensis
ATTATTTTTTCCCCGGAACCGTGATTTAAAAGGCGCATAAATGGATAATTTTCATGATATTTAGTCTCACTTAGATTAGAATACACGCATAAAATTATTTTAAGTACATTTAGACCAAAAAAAAATATATTTAAATACAATATTTCGCAAAAAATTTACTTAGAATAACCTTTTTCAAAATGTTCTCCTTTTGTGAAAAATGCTTTTTATTATAATAATATTTTGCCTGTATATAGCTCAGACCTCGGTACAGTGGCTCAATTATAATTTTTGAAAAATTCACATTATTTTCAGAGTTACAAACATTTAAAATAATTCTCGGTGTTTTTTTCTTAAAATTTCTCCCCTCTGTTGTCGTAAAACCAGGATAAGCCCACTTCTAAGTTATATATTTAAAAAATTCTAGTTGAGCCTCTGTACAGAGGTCTGAGCTATATACAGGCAAAATATTATTATAATCGAAGCATTTTTCACAAAAGGAGAATATTTTGAAAATGGGTCATTCTATGTTCATTTTTTGTCAAAATATTGTACTTAAATAATTTTTTATTGTAATACTATTCTTAAAACAATTTTATATACATTTTCTAATCCAACTGACACTAAATATCATAAATATTATCCTTTTATACGCTTTTGCAAAAATCACGGTTCCGAACGTAGTCGGATACCTTAATGGGACAGAAAATATTCTATTGAAAGGTTGTACTACAGCAGGTATTCGAAAGTACGTGGACTTCTTCTTCTAGGTTCAAATAAAGAGTTTGTTGTATGAGACACCCCTTCCTTCAGTTGAAGGAATTGATCGAATATCTGTAGCTGCCGAGAGAATACGTGACATGCCACGAATCTTCCAGAACGTAAGAAATTCCATGCAGCGTCTTTGTCAGACCTACCAAACGACTTCTGGTAGTAATTTTAGGCATCTGTTGTGGTACAACCTTTCAATAATCTTTTTTTCTGGCCCATTAATGTGGGTTGCTATTACCCATCTTTTTCTCTGCTTCTTTGCACTGTAGCTCACAAGTAGGGCATTTGCGACCCTGCATTCTTATATGATTACGAATCATCTCTGTATCTCCTACACATTTTTCAAATTTTTCGATCTGGTAGCGAATCAATCTATATTTACCATTAAACTGATTGCGACTATAGTTCCCAAGCCCTTTGTCATGGCAAAAAAAGAATCCTAACAATCATATATTAATTAAAATTTTTATTTTCTTACCTCAATGGGTTGTAGTAAAATCAAAGGCATAGCTGACACTGATTTTCCCGCTTCTTTAAACAAAGCAGCAACCTATTTGGGAAAAAATATACATGGCTTTAATATACATATAAACCCTGCATAACACATTCATTCACTTATCATAAATCTCCTATCACGAGAGAAAAATAGGGAAAAAATACTTTTTGATACTTACCAGTTTGATTTTGTTCCGCATGAAGACTATGACGAGTAAATAAATGACCTAAAAGTTAAAATAAGAAATCACGTTAAAATTTTACAGAATAGCACAATATATAAAATCAGAGATCAGAAAAAAAATAAGCGAGACGATATTAAAACTAAAAAATGTAGTCATTAAAAAGTGCAACAATTAAGACTTTTAATAATTTTAAAGATAAAAAAAGAAAAAAGAAAAAGATTTGTATTAAATATACTGAAAATAGTGAGTTTTTATTTCCTTCATTTCTCTTTAAATATTTATTTCGCCTAGAACATGTGTCTTTAACCTCGTTTACACTGGAATCCATTTTTCCCAAAGTATTTTACAGTTCCCTCTCCAAATAAGGTTTCAACTATATGACTATATTGAACTACTTAAACTTGAAGCAAGATACAAATAATAAAATTTTATAATACAGAATAGTTGTTGAGAGAAGAAAAAAATTTAAATATTAGCATTTTTTCAATCGAGATAAATATTAAAATAATTCATTTATTGCATGCCATTTAAAATTTTTTACCCTTTCTTATTTCTTAAACTTCGAAACTTTCGTTGATTATTTATTAACGTCGCATTCAGAAGCGAAGGAGGATCTCATGTTTTTGAACTACGGTCAAATGACGTGGACGACACTTGAGTTAACTCCCCCCTCCACACACACTCTCCAAACTTCAAGACCATCCAACGTGAGGATTTTGAGCAGAGGTTCGAACCGTAATTTTTTTCGTTCCAGTCGAAATCAATATATATATATATATCGGTTCAGTTACGGTTTTCGTTCAGCTAAAAACAACGGTTTTCGGTTCAGTTTTAAATGAATAATATTATTTTGAATATATTCTTATTTGCATTAAAATATAAGTCTATCATAAGCAGAAAATGTAATTCTATCAAAATTTAGAAGATTTTTCGTTTTAAAATGGTACTTGATGTGAATCGATACAATTAACAAGCAAATACGATATAAGCGGTGGGCTGAGAAAGGCGAGCGTTGGCATTGTTATCCACTATCAAAAACGCATTTGATAACTAGGTTAATTATTATGTCGATTATGTGTACCCTCGTCGCTTGACACTCCCATCACGCACTTGGCCTTACAATATAATTATGTAAAAAATATGATTATTTATTTAACTTATAAAAATTGCCTCTAATTATTAATACATCTAACATGGTTTCACTGAGATTACTCCTCTCTCTCTGTGTTGCCTCAGAATAAATTTCAAACCTTAAAATGCCCTTTCAATGTTTTGTTGGTTCGGTAGCAAAATGACTGAAAATATATCGAACCGAAATAAACCGATGCTTTTATTCGGTTCAGTTCCGGTTTTCGTTCCGACCATAATAACGGTTTTTTTCCAGTTTTTGGTTCAGTTCCGATTCGAAGTCCTGGGTTTTTGAGCCTTGATAGATTTAACGTGCATCAGCTCCTGCACACGGGGGATATTTCGAGGAACGAGGTCTCGAACATACTAAATTTTCGATCACAATAATGCTGCAGAATTTAACATCAAAAAGTTATTTGGAAGATTAAGGTATCCGACTACCTCTTCGGAACCGTGATTTTGCAAAAGCGTATAAATGGATAATATTTATGATATTTAGTGTTTCTTAGATTAGAATACATGTATAAAATTGTTTTAAGGAAATTTTGACAAAAGAATATTTTTTAAATACAATATTTCGTCAAAAAATTAACTTAGAATAACCTTTTTTAAAAGTGTTCTCCTTTTGTGAAAAATGCTTCTATTATAATAATATTTTGCCTGCATAGAGCTCAGACCTCTGTACAGAGGCTCAACTAGAAGTTTTGAAATATATAACTTAGAAGTGGGTTTATCCATGTTTTACAACAACAGAGGGGAGAAACTTTAAGAGAAAAAAAACGCCGATAATTATTTCAATGGGTTGTAACTCTGAAATTAATGTGAATTTTTCAAAAATCATAGCTGAGCTTCTGTGCAGAGGTCTGAGCTATATACAGGCAAAACATTATCATAATAGAAGCATTTTTCACAAAAGGAGAATATTTTGAATAAAGGTTATTCTAAGTTAATTTTTTGCTGAAATATTGTATTTAAATAATTTTTTTTTGCCCAAAAGTCCTTAAAACAATTTTATACATGTATTCTAATCTAAGAGACACTAAATATCATGAAAATTATCCATTTATGCGCTTTTTTAAAATCACGGTTCTGAACGTAGTCGGATATCTTAAGAGATATATTACAGTTATTATATTGACATTATTATTGAAGGCTACGGCACTCTTACTGAAAATTAACTATGCCTTCGACTTTTCTTTTTTAATGATCCAATTAACTTACTCAGTATATGTAGAAAGAATTCAATTAATTAAGTCACTTTGTGATTCTGTAAATAACTGACGGAATCACTAATTATTTTTTTGAGTAATTAACTAATAAATTAATTAACTTGTGAATTAAAAATAACTACGCTTTAAACTTATTTTAATCACATACCAAAAACGTTTCATATTTACTGTTAAAGGAAATGTATTTCATTATAGGTGCTCTTATTTTTAAAGAATATTGCTTACCGTGAAAATTGTAGAAATAATGGCCGCTATCAACCAATAAGTAACATTTTTCAATTTAACGTCTTTGTTGGGGCCTTCGTAGGTTTCCGCATCCCCCTTTTTCTCATTCCATTTGATCCTGTAAAAATTTATTTAAGAAATTAAAAAAAAATTATTAAAAGAATTCTCAGGAATAGGTTTGTATACATGTTAATTGAATTGGAGCAAACGATTGTGGATAGCGAAAGATTTTTTATGCCGTTTAAAATACTGGAAATTTGTAAAAAACAATCAGTTTGTCGTGAATCGATAATTATTTTAATGCATTTTATATAAGCTTACGAGGAAAAAGTTGCAATCAGGAATTCTTTATTCTAAAGGTTTAAAACATAAACCTAGGCAGAATTTCATTTGAAACAAATGCTATGTGTAAAGTATGTTACTGGTCAAGAGTTTTACACAGGCATGGAGCTTTGATTTTAAGAAAGTTTTTAGTTTTCAACAAGCATAAACAACAACAAATATGCTGACATTTCATGCATTTTCTCTTCAAGCATTACTCTATTTAGATAAATACCTGATTAACAAAAGTATCCGGAATGTTTTTGCTTTTTCCTGAAAGGTTTATTGTCTTTTGTAAAGCTAAACGTGCCAACGGAATACTGTAATAAAATTCAAATTTCGATCTTTTTCCTCTTCATTTAATTCCTTTTTCTTTTCTTTTTATATTCAGATCCCAGACACACGTCTTTACTGTAAATTTAGGAATATTTAACAGGACTTATAGCCATGCATATTCCGGTGCATATAAAACCATCCAACTTCTGTGCCTTTGATTCTGGCTTTAACCTTCCATAAAGGTATCTGAGACGTTTTTACAATTAGCAAAATGTGAACCATTTTGATAACCTAGTAAAACAAAATTTTAAAAAAATTGAAAAAGAAAAAGTTCCTTACCACAAATAGATGGTAATTCCAATTGAAGCGGCTGTGACAGCAAGCAAGACCGTCCAGATGATAATGGCAGCACAAAACCGAAATAACAGTAGCAACAGAAGAGAGAGACCTGGAAATTTAAAGTACAATCACATTCTAAAGATATCTATGTACTCTTCGATAATAGCCGATGTCCATTAGCCATTTTGAATCTGGTGAGCTACTTACCTTCTTAACTCTAGATCAGTGATCGCCAAATAGTCGATCACAATGGCTAACCTTGATTCCCCCACTGAGTTGGCGCTTATACAAAAATGTGTTTTTACATTTGTTATTTATTACTATAGCTACACTTCCATTTCTTTCTTATATACAATTCAATTTCAGTTTCTTTTTATTATATATAGTTTAATTAAATTGATTTCATACTTACAAAAAGTGTGTAAGCTCATAGCCATTTGACAAATGTAAGGATTTTTAAAAAGTTGGTAGTTCTTTTGGTTTCATAGTTCACTGTAAGATTTAAAAATGGTACGGTAGCTCAGACGCTTCATATGTTTGACGGCCACTGCTCTAGATTATTGTATTTCTTGGAATACAGTAAATTTCATCTGAAGTAAAGTTTAAAAATGAAAGTTTCCGCCTAATTATATTTCTCCAACGAATTAGGCAAGTATTTAAAAACGTTTTTTAAAGTTCTGAAAATCCCATAGACCAAATAATAAAACAGATATGACAGACTTCTGAAAATATAATAAATAATATAATTCCATAGTAACTCTCATTACTCTTGCTATTTCGAATGACTTTTTTAAGGTGTTCCAATAAACACATTAGAGTAGAAATTTAATAGGATTTATACTACTTTATAAAATGAAACTGCTGAATCCATCACTTTCTTTGAATGCAAAACATCAGTTTGTTAAATAGTGAGTGTATTCTTATAGCATAAACAGTTGTGTATCTTTTCATAATTATAGAAAAATTCAGTTTCTGCAGCAGTTAGCATTGCTGTTATTATAGTTTAAATTTAACAATTATGAAGCTGAAAATATATAAAAATGTGTAAAATTATTGTTCATCGAATAATATTGAGCTAAAGAAAATACATCATATTTTTTTATTCTTTTGACATTTGTCATAATATCTAGTCAGACGAGTGTAATATATTACAGATAACAAACATCCTGTGATTTAAACAATGCTATTAATTTTATATATTATTAAATTAGAAATTTAAATCAAATTTATAAACTGATCCGAGTGAAACATTAAATATTCAGATAACATTTAAAAGAAAGTTTGTTGAGGGAAGTTTATTTCATTAAGGCTTTCATAACAAACTTTCCCCTTAGATGTAAAATGGATCCAAGTATAAACTTCTTTAACTTTTTTTATGTGCAATATAATTTGTCTTCTTTAAGTTAAATTAATCTTGTAATTATTTTACAATTATTATCTATATTTATCTCTTTCTAAAATAATGCTTTGATTTGAGAAATTTTATAAAAACCTAATCATGTTACGAATGGATCTATAAAAATGGCCTGCTGATAAAATAATTAATTCTATATCATTATCTGCCACACAATTCTGGAAAAAAAACATCTGGCAATAAAACTATATTTCATTTCTTATTGTTTTAAAATTCACAAGTTGAGTTGTAAGCTTCGAATGGTAAATTGAGATTTGTCTAATGTTTTGTCTCGCACTTGCAATTAAATATATTTTATGGATTATAGTACTTTCGAAACAAAAGGTAAATAATTTTCAAAAATATGTATATATTAGCGTTAATTCCTCTTATGAGAAGTCTAAAGTGACTTTTGTTTGAAAATTTACTTTGATTTTTGCGATTGAATAAAGTATATTTGCATGAATTTCGAATTCGCATTTTAAAAACATTAAGATTCGATTAAAAGAGGAGCTGGCATATTTTATTCGTTATTTTCTAGAAGATTGAAAGCTTTTACTGATAAATTGATACAGTCATGTCTTTATATTTATTTGGCTTGTGGAATATTTCTCAAAGCAATTAGTTTAATTTCGGATGTCTTTTTAAGATGAAAAGAATTACATTATGTCTTTATGAAAATAAATCCACAACTTTTGTATTGCTGTGCTATTTTAATTTGAATATGTGAAATCTAAAATTAAGTGTGTGAGTGTATTTTTAGTCGTAAGAACATTATTATTCAATAAATTCTGATTTAAAGCATTGTACACATTTGTTAGATGGACAAATAGATTCACTTTCTGTAGATTAACTGTAAATTACATTAACTTCATTGTAACTTACCGATGCTTATAACACATAGCAACACAAGCTCTTTCCAGCAAAGGGTGATATCTGAACCTACTTCCTATGGAAAGAAAGGCAGTATTTAATTAGTCATTTGATAAACTAACATAATACATTTCTTTAAATCATAAGAATTTCAGAATAGAGTACATAAGTACACGATAAATAAGCACGACTTACTTCGAAGAAAGAAAATGTTGATTTAAATACTTTCGAACTAGTAGAGGTTATTTCGTTAGGTAAACAGCGATGCAAAGTACTTTTTCTAAAAGGAAAAATAATAAAAACTATAAAAAGGAATATTTTGTAATTTTTTCCATTCATTTTTTATTCAAAGATTCGAATGAGTTTTTTTGAAATAAAGTGCTTTAAACCATTTAATAGTATAACTTCTAGAACAGCTGACAAATAGAAAGTTAACTTAAGAAGTTAATTGGTAATTTATTTCTAAGAAAATCTGAAGAGAATTAAGAGACATAATTTCCTTTAGATATCTATTGCTCTTACAACAAAAGCCCGTTGAACTTTCTATAAATGTAATAGATTTTCTAATAAAAATTTATAATTGTACGGAAAGATTTTTAAAAATAATGTACAGGTCTAAGCATATATAAGAGAACTTCTTGTGTTCTTAGATTGAAGCTAAAATAGTGTAATTCTATGAGCAAAAATTAAAAGGTTCTACACTCATGATTATCTTTAAGAAAACCTGTCTAAGATAATAAATAGAAAATAATTTCAAAATTTTTTTTTTTGTACTTTAAAAATTCTATTTCTCCTTTTTCAAATCATAGGTTTAAAATAGTATAAAACGGGGACTTTTTGTCTGTAATGCTTCCATAATACCCCTTGGGAGTTAGTTTTCGAAAACATCTTTCATAGCGGATATCTAACCATTAAAAGGAATATTTCAGCAAAATTCTAGTCTGTAGGTCTTATAATTCAATCCTAAATGAGAGTGAGTAATTGTTTTTTCTTATATGGAAAAAGTTTTCCCAAGTATTTTTTTTATTAAATACTTAACTTGATTGACTTCTTCATACAATTTTCTCCTTTTAGTTATTTTTTATTTTTCCCTCTGAATTAAAAAAAATAATTTTATGGGTTTTTAATTTCCAGAAGAAATTTTCAAACTGCACATTGATATCTAATTTTGAAATTCGACTGCTTATTTTTCGTCCACATTTGTTATCTGATTTTTCTTGCCTATAAGAAAAGGTAGGGTAATTTTTTTTTGAATGAGCTTTAGCAAATATATAAATATGTATATGTGATAATGATTTCAACGAGTATCGTAATATATTGCAACTTTAGATAGACGATTTAAAAAAAATTTTAAATCTTATCATTCTTTGTTTTAATTGTTCCAAATGCTTAATAAGTTATTATTTTAAATAAAATTTTTTCTAGTTTATTAAAACTTTATATTTTTCAAATTTTGTTTAAAAAATTTAATAAAAAATTAAATAATTTTTATCGAAAAAATTCTTTTAAGGTTTATCAAGAAAATGAAAACCTTTAATTTAAGCAAAAATACTCGAGAAACGAAAGATAATTAAGCTTCTGAAGAAAAAAAATTAATTAAATATCTCATGATTTCTATACGGTACATAATTGAGCGACTTTCCCAAAAAAAAAAAAATAAAATGAATGTAAAAAATTTCTTTAAGATAATGTAATAATAGTGAAATTTTCAATTTTAAAAATGGACTCCTCGTAACCCCGGGCTTTTCCTTCACCAGTCGCCGCCCCTACAGGAACCTTCTGAGCAATTTTTGTCAGTAGCAAATACCTGGGGGAAAAAGAGTAAAAATGAACTAAAATTGACATTTTTACTTAGACTGATTGAAAAATGGGGAAAAGGAAAAAAAGTAATTTATTTTAGAACGGGAAGTATTTAAAGCCCCATATTTTGAGTATAATATGAAAAAAAAAAAAAAATGGGCAAATTTTTCATCAAGTCATCATTGTAATAAGTCAATACTTTAATTTTACAAAATGTGCATTGTGTGTGTGATGGTTTTTTTTTTAAAAATGATTTTATATTTCATATCGATATTTATATATAATGAATTTTATATATGATGTTTAAAATTCAGCTTTCTCGAATAAATGATAAAGTGCTTTTAATTCCTAACAGTTTTTTTTAAAAAAGTTAAAATAATTTTAAAGAACGTGCGAGCATTCAACTTTTGAGTTTAATGTCTGAGAAAAATTTTATTTTTTAAATTTTTTTTATGACGAGGAACAACATTTTTTTTATTCATCTAACAAATTTTGATTGTTTAGTAAAAAATTTTTGCTTAAGTTAAAATGAATGGTATTTGTTTAATCACACGAACTGTGTTTTAAAAAAGTAAAAACGGTTAAATTATTTTTAAGTTTATAAAAATTAAAAAATTTAAATTTGATAATTAAAAAAAAAATATAGTATTTTTTGCTTTTTTTTAAAATAAACCTATATATTTCTACAGATAAAAACAGTAAATTTTATTTCTCCTAAATTAAATAATTATATTTTTTAAAATATTATCATTTTGAAAATGGTAGCTTTTAAAGGATTGATTTTTTGCCCACAATGTATCAAATCATTTTATTGACAAACGATATTATTTTAAAAGGAACAAATATTTATGCAATCTATATTTTTTAGGAAGAAAAAATTATATTTGATTAATTAAAAACATTTCTTTTTTAATTTTTTTTCTTTTTTTTCCCCAGCATTTTGAATTTTTCATATTCTATTTCTTAAAACCTTTGTTACTTGTATTTTTCTTTTTTTCCCCCCAAAAAATAAATGTAATAATTTTCTGTTTTAAATTATCTTTTTACTATCAATTTAATTAAACTCTTTCGTGAGGAAAATCCATTTTTTAAATTTTTTGGGTTTTTTGGGGTTTGGGGGGTTTTGGGCCCAAAAAAAAATTTCGGGCGATTTAAAAAAAAAAAATTGTTTTAAAAAAATTTTTTAAAAAAAAAAAAAAGGAAAAAAAATTTAAAAAAACTTATTTTTTTAACTTTACTTTAAATTTTGCAAATATATTTTTTTAAATTTTAAAAGATAAATTTTTTAATTTTTTAAAAAATTTCTAAAAAAAATTTTGAAAAAATCATGCAATTTTGCACAGATGGAATTTTTTTCCAAAATCCATAAAAATCTTATGTCCAAAAAAAAGGTTTTTTAAAAGAATCCCAAAATTTTTTCCCCGTTTTACAAATAAAAAAAGGTAAATTTAAACATTTTAAGAATAAAATAAAATCCAAAAAAAATTTTTTAATTTAAACTCTCGAATTTACTTCGCCAAAAAAAAACTAAAATTTTTTAAAAATCTTAATTTTTTTTTATATTTTTTTTTTTTTTTTATTGAGAATTTGCTTTAATTTTTTAAAAATTTAAAAATTCGAAAAATTGTTTTTTAATTTAAAAATTTACTATTCTTTAAAAAAAGATACAAATGTCGGATTAAATTTTTTAAAACGGTTAAAAAATCCCCAAAAATTTTTAAAATAACCACCAAAATTTGACCAAGGGCCAGGGAATTTTTAATTCCCAAATATTTCCAAATTTAATACCGCTTTAGGTCTCCCCAGCTAGTAAAAACTAAAATGGAAAAAACAAAAACGTTTTAATATTTTTTTAAATTTTTAAACTTTTCTTATTAAGGTAATTTTTCACTAACCCCCACTAAAATTAAAAAAACTTGTAATTTTAAAAAGGGACTTTCTTAAATTTTTTTTTTTAATTAATTATGAAGGGGAAAAATCCCCTTATTTTAATTAGAATTTGCTTTTAGAACCTTTTTTTAAAACATTTTGGGGCAAAATTAAAGGGGGTTTTGGGGGTTTTTTTAAATTTTTTAAAAAAAATTACCCCCAAATCCAATTGGGACATTAACTCTTCCCCCATACCAAATAAAATAAAAATAAAACTTTAAAATTGTTTAAATGGACGAAATACAAATAAAGGAATTTATCCAAACTGATTGTCCATTATGTTTTTTTAAAAAAAAAAATTTTAATTTCAAATTGGTAATTTTGTTTAAAAAAAACGACATACCTCTACATGTTTTAAAAATTTTAATGTTTTCTTTTTTTCATATGGAAAAACCAAAAATTGTTTTATTGAAAACTTTTTCCTCAAATAAATAAAAAAATGAAAAAATTTGGTGCTTTTATTGCTCAAAATAAAAATTTTCAAAGCAAAAAACCCCAATATTAAGTGTCCGAAACTAGTATTTTGTGGAGCCACCACGAACACTGCAATGAATGCTTCTATTCAATGTGGCATGTTGAATGTCTGCTTGTGGAAGATTATTCCATATTATTTGTACGCGCACCCAAAGTTCGTCTTTTGAAGCTGTAGGACGTGGATCACGATCGAGACGCGAACCAACCAAAGCCCGTACATGTTCAACATGTGACGTATTCGGTGAATAAGCAAGCCAAAAAAGAAGTTGCATGGGTGGGACTGAAAAGAAGTCTCGAACATTCTTTTCAACATGTGGGCGTGCATTATTCTGTTGAAAGACAGCTTCAGGGATACCTTGAAGGAAGGAAACGACTTCGGGTTCAGATTACCCTCAATTCGTAGCAGCTGAGATCGTCCATGATCGTTCACCCCGGCATAGCGTCTAACACTAATGAGGCCCTCATGGTTCCACGAATTAAAGTGGGAGTAGTCAGAAAAGACAACTTGTTGCCAATCAACCCGGCAGGCTCTGTGTTTTTGCAGACACGGTCATCGATGGTTTGCCGTGAGAGGGATCCTGTATAAAGGAATTCTTGCGCGTAGTCCACGGTGCAGCAAACATCGACGAATTGACAAAGCCGACATTAATATACCTGACCTGTAGATCAACTGCCTGGAGAAGCTGTGCGTTAATTTACCACCATGCGGACTAGGTGTCTATCTTCGCGCAGAGATGTCACCTTCCTTCATCCATTCCAATTTTTTGAGTTGTCCGGTGCTCGTCGGTCTACTGGTTCCAAACTCGAATCACTGTGGAACTGTTCCGCTGCTACGAGCAGCTGTTATGCGACAGGAAAATCCTCCTTCACAAAGATGATTCTCCCCCGTTCAAACTCCGTAATTTGTTAAATTTTCCTCCCATTTTGTCGTGGAGGCATACTTAGGTCTTACTAAACGTTCGTCACTAACAGATAATCGTGCACGATTTTCAACATCCCGCTACAGCTCTTTATTTATACGCTTTCAGCATCAGTTCAGAGGAAGCTGCTCAAACCACGCATGCGTGGTGGCTCTGAAACTTCACTATTTTGTCTAACATCCTATAATTGACATTTGCTGCAAATTTCTTTTTATTTGGATGATTCCTTCATTGTATTGCATTTTTTATAAGCAGCAAGTTTATATCGCTACACACATTGTAAGGAAGTTTAAAATTACACTGCTATTGCTCAATGATTGTCAAAGTGGCAATATTTCAAAATATTTGAAGTATCGCTAAATACGGTGTATAACACGCATTTTTAACACAAAAAAGGATCGAAATTTGTGGGTGCGCGTTTTACGCCGGGTTTAAAAATGAAAGTTTGAAAAACAAAAAAAAAGGGTGTTAAAAATTAGACCCCTACATATATCGAAATAATGTTTTTATTTTAACCTACCTTACGAACTTATGGAGATGTATAGTTTTAGAATTATATTCTTTTTCAAAAATCTTAGATTATATCTCAAATAAAAAGGATTTCAATAGACTTACATACGTACATTTCAGGTTTCTTCGCAAAAAAGGGGGTGCGCGTTATACGGTAATTATACCTAAGGACTAGAAAATGCAGCTTGAAATACAGGTGTGTGTTATACGCCACAATTTTGCAGTAAAACCTTTTCATATACATGAATCAAATTCATTCACAACGGTTTGCAACAAAATATTCTGCATTTGATAGTAGAAAATGCTGTTAGCAGTTAAAATGTATATAATTATTGGTTTTAAAAATAACAAAAACGCTACAAGGACGTCATTGTTTGGAGGAATCATTCTCCGAGAAACAATTATATATAATGACAAGAATTTACACACAATTTTTTCGAAGTGTGATGTCGTATAGGATGTAAAATAAAGAATCTTACCAGAACAATAACGTACACTGCAAATATAATCAGTACAATTACATCTGTACACTGTCTATCATTAACCACAGGGCCGTCAAGTACATCTGCTGAGTCCGGGAACGATCTAGAATTGGGCTATGAAAAATCAACATTATATATATATAAAGATATATAATTTCAGTAAAATAGTAATAATAAATATTTTTTGCAACATTTTCGAATGAAATAATTACTACCAGAACATCGAAAAAACTCCAGATTAATTAAAATCGCAATCTATATAGCAAGTCGAAAGCTATTTTTTGTATCTATTTTGAATCTTTGACTTGAAGACGACATCTGAGCTGGCGAGTGAGTGAATATTAACGTCGCCCTGTTCAGCTACACGACGGCTTTTGGCGACGGTCCACGTAATTTTGAACTATGATCAAGTGACGTGAACGACACCTGAACTGGCACCCCCCTCTCCTAACTAACACACCACACCGACGGGAGGACGTTTCAGCTCTCGACAGATTTAGCGTGCATCGTTGCTCTACACGAGGGGTCTTTAGTGACACTGGGCTCGAACTCGTGACAAAGTCAGCCACGATCTGATACCTATATCACTCGGCTACCACGGCCCCTAACATCTGAGCTGGCAATCTTCTCTCCAGACTTCCACATCCCAACAACGGAAATATTTTGAGCTACAACAGATTTATAAAGTGCATCTGTTCCACTCTGACGGCGGGTCCTTAATGGCACCAAGACTCAAACTCGTAACTCAACAGTGTCGGTCACGAAGTCGTGACCCTGACTAAGAGGAATCACGGCATCAACACTTCAATGTGATCAAAATGTATATTATAAATCAATTTAATGTAAATATAATGTTGCAAATTTTTAATAAATTTCCCATTTAAAATAAACGTAACTCCAAATAGAAGTTGATTGCACAATTAGAACGCAGCGGATTGTAATAGACAAGAGACAAAAAAGAAAGAAAAAAAAAGGCCGAATTATGGGTTTATAAAAGCGAAATATTTCTTAAAAACAAACATTTCCTGAAATATATAGCTAAAAATTTAAATAAAAGATAAATTTTAAATTTACTTTAAGGTATCTCCAACTACGTTCGGAATCGTGATTTTGCAAAAGCGTATAAATGGATACTATTTATGATATTTAGTATCACTTAGATTACAAAATGTATATAAAATTGTTTTAAGAATAGTATTACAATAAAAAATTATTTAAGTACAATATTTTTTACAAAAATGAACATAGAATGACCCATTTTCAAATATTTCCCTTTTTGAAAATGCTTCTATTATAATACTATTTTGCCCGTATATAACTCAGACCTCTCTACCCGAAGCTCAACTAGAATTTTGAAATATATTACTTAGAAGTGGGTTTTTTTCATGTTTTTTCGGCAACAGAGAGAGAAATTTTAAGAAAAAAACGCCGATAATCATTTCAATGGGTTGTAACTCCGAAAATAATGGGAATTTTTCAAAAAGTAGTTGAGCCCTCTGTACAGAGGTCCGGCTATACACAGGCAAAATATTATTATAAAATTAGAAGCTTTTTTTTCAAAAAAAAAATTTTTTGGAAAAAGGTTATTGTAAGTTTTTTCCGAAATTTAATATTTAAATTTTTTTTCAAAATATCCGGGGGCAATTTTTTATTCATGTATTCCAATCGACATTTAAATATCATAAAAATTATCCATTTAGGTTTTTAAAATCCGGTTCCGGGACATAGTGGGAATCCCTTAAATTTTGAATCTCTGGGGTTTCCTTTTTAAAACCCTTTTTTTGTATTTAAAAAAGGCCTCCCCGGCAATGAAATCAGCATCTGAGTAGGATGCATTGGATTGAAATGAAATTTGCTAAAGATAATGATGAAGTTTAAAAATATACCTAATCCAATTTAACTTGGAATGCTTTGTGCTGAGACATACCGCCAATCCTGAGCAACTCGAGAGCGGGTTAGTATTACTTGGTTACATATTGAACTCAGAATTATTAAGAGGCATTATATCTGCGATATTACAAGGTATTCCATGACTTTTAGCATTTCATTGCATTATTTGAGTCAGGCAATATCTCAAATAGCTTGTTTAAAATTATGTTTTGTAAAAAGCCATATAATGATAGTTAAATATCATAACACAAATGTATATATACTACTAGCCGTTACTCGCTTCTCAGGTTATTTCATGACATCCTTTTAAGGTAATTTTTATCTAAATCCTTGCATTTAAAAAAAAAGAGCTTTCGATTATATTGTGAAATATTCTTAGAGATTTCACCTCTCTTGATTTAAAAAAAGACAGGACTTAATTTCTAAAACAGAAATATATTTATCATTCATACCCCTGTATCTCTCCCTCCTCAGAGTCCCAAATTCCCCCAAACCCCATTAAAAGGGGTTTTCTACTCACAAGGGGGGGGCACGACTAAAAAAAATTTAATTCGGGTCGGGGCCGGGGGTAATAGTAAATTTTCTCCTTTAGAGGGGGGTTCAATTTAATGTAATTCCGTCCCAATGGCCAGTCAATTTTTGGAGAAAAAAGCCTTCGGGGAAAAGCATGCTTAGCTTTTATACAATTAAGTTTTTAATTTCCCCCACCGGCCCAGTGGCTCAATTGGTAAATCGCCTGCCTTCTGTGCGGGTGGATCAAATTCGAAATCCCCCGAAAAACTTTTTTTTTTTAAATTCCCCTTTTAAATTTTTTTTTAAAAAATTTAAAAAAATTTATTTATGAAAGGTTTATTAAATATTAAATGATATTCTACCAATTTTATTTTTTCATTTTATAAAAGGGAAAAATTTCTGTAATTATATAAATATGTATATGTTTAATAAATATATTTTATATCAATAAATAATATTTATAATAAAATATATAAAAAATATTAAATGATATTTTCCATAAAAATTATTTACCAAGAGTTTTATAATGTGAAATACAATGTACTATTAATGAAATATTATATACATAATATAATAAAATAATTTATAAAATATATTAGTTTATTATTATTATTAAATTAATTATTTTATAATTATATGAAATATTTAATAAGTTCTTTTTAAATAAATTTATTTAAACAATTTTAATAAATGTATTTAAATAATTTTAATAATTTTCATTACTAATAACGAATTATTTTAATTGATATGAATTAAATTTTTAATTAATATCAATTAAATGTTTTAATTAATAGTGACTAAATATTTTAATTAATAGTGACTAAATATTTTAATTAATATTAATTAAATATTTAAATAAATACTAATTAATTATTTTAATTAATATTAATTTTGAATAATTATAATGAACAATTAATGTTAATAAATGTATTTAAATAATTTTAATTAATAATTACTTATGTTTAATTAATATTAATTTTAAATAATTTTAATGAATAATTAATTTTAATTAAAAATATTTTTTAAATAATTTTATTTAATGATTAATTATTAATAATTTTAAATAATCAATTTATTTATTTATTTTTTACTTTATATAAGGCACACACAAAATAATTACATAAATATAATGTAATATTTAATAAACCTTTCATAAATAAATTTATTTAATTTTAAAAAATAATTAAAGGAATTGAAAGAAAAAAGTTTTTCGTGTGATTCTCGAACTTGGATCCACCCGCACAGAAGGCAGGCAATTTACCAATTGAGCCACTGGGCCGGTGGAGAAAATTGAAACTTAATTGTATAAAAGCTAAGCATGCATTTCGAAGGCTTTTTTCTCCGAATTGACTGGCCATTCGACGGAATTACATTAAGGATTGAACACCCTAAAGGAGTACTACTATTACACCAAGTCTCACCCGAATTGAATTTCCTTAGTCGTGCCCTCTCCTTGTCAGTAAAATTATCATGCTTGAAAATCTACATGTCTGTAGGTCTAATTGTTCAAAAACAGCGAGTTTTTTTTAATCGATAACTCCCCATAACCTTTTGTGGGAGTCAATCTCCGCAAACCCCGTTCTCAGAGGACCTCTACTCAACCTAAATAACTTGCTTTCTAACACGTATATATAATAGTAGAAAAAAGGGATTCTTTCCTTGTCTAAAATGTTCACATAATTCCTTCTCGGAAGTCGATTTACGCAAAACCCGTTCTAAGTGTATGTCTACTCAACTGAAGAAACACATTAGCTAAGTCTAATAGTTAAAAAAAGGGGATTTTTTAATATAACGCCCTCGAAACATCCCACAAACTCCCCTCGGGAGTCGATTTCAACAACACCCGTTCTTCGAGGATCTCTACTCAATGCAACACGTTTTCCAAATTTCAAGTCTGTGAGTGTAATAGTTAAGAAAAGGGAATTTTTGTTGCAACATCCCCGTAACCCCCTCCTCTACTTTGGAGTTAATTTTCACAAAAACCCGTTCTTAGTTGATGTTTGCTCAACAAAAGCAACATGCCTATCAAATTTCAAGTCTGTAGGTCCAATAGTTCCAGAGATTTCGTGATGAGTGGGCCACCTTTCTTCTATACATATACATAGATTATACATTGGTAAAAATAAGAAGCTGATTGACTTACTTTTACAGAACTAACTCTTGAAGATGACGAACAGCAACAACCCATGTTTAGACAATTTCAAATCCTCTTTGCCCCCAATCCAATCTCACAAACTCTTCAACATAATTCAAAACACTTGTCTGTATATTAACTACATCACTTCTTATTTATTTAAGTCTTTTAAATCTGAAAAAAAAATATTGTGATTCAAATTACAGTCTAAAGATATATATAATACAGGCAAAGAGTTAATAAAAGCATAATTATTAAGAAACGAGCACATTTAATTTTAAACATAAGTGAATGTTAATAGATTTTTTTTTACTGGTTATCTTCTTATACCCTATATATGACATTTCCCTTTAAAAGTTCTATGTAAAAGCCCTATTTTATCAGTCATTTGTTTCCTTCTCATTGAGCTTTTAACATGGACGGAAACCTTTGACTGACATTCCACAATAGATATGATTTTAATGCGATATAAATAAAATATGATCAATAACAAAGTAACCAATATAGCAGTGACGCACACTAAATTATAAATCAATAAATGACGCATTCCTACTAGAATTAATATTAATGAAATCGCGCGTTATTAATTTTATAAGAACTATTAAAAAAAAATTTAGATTCAAATAAAAAATAAGATCTGAGGAATTTACTAATAGTATTTAAGTCTTTCATTCTCCGAATGTTTTGTGATGTAATTCAAAACACATAAAATATTATAAATACCATAGACATTTCCCTTTTTTCTCGTTTTAAAGTGTGGAAGAATAATGTATTTTGCTAATAATTACCAATGCTGTAATGAAAAGAGATAATATATTAAAATAAAACAATATTGTTCAGATTCCATATTCAGATATTCATTTCTATTTTATTAAACTATATTTGACTTTAATTTTTCATATTAACTTTGCAATTATCCTTCAATACCAACACACACACACTACTACAGTGTGATTTTTTCTAAGCCGACACTATTCTGAGCCATTTGTAGCTTGATCCAGCAAACGCACTACGTTAGAGACTTATAACGACATAAAAAATTCATTGATTCCGTAAAAAAAAAGAAAAGTTCCCAAAATCGTTGATGGGGTATTTTTGGCTTGGCATTGCTGTAGCTCACCAAACCGAGAATCGCCACAAAACACGGGTATCCAAATTTATGCTTTTACTTGTTGCAACGGGTCTATTCGCGTTCTTCCTACTAATAGTCTTCTTGGGGAATAATGGGTCTTTAAAAATTATTCCATAGAAAACTTTCTTCCTCCAAAGAAAATATGATTATGAAATTAAGGCTTGTACATAAAGTTTAACTTTCAAGCTCGAGACAGAGAGAGGTTAGACTGCTAATGGATAGCAGTGATTGATTAACGTGAAGCTAGGTGAGAGCACTTCGTAGCTTATTTGATTAATATTAAGATTGACGATTTGGTCATTTAATGGTTAAATTTGATTCTGTCGATTTGAATTAGAAGGTGTATTGCCTGGACGTAAGTGATCCGATTTATTGTTAATTCTTCTAGTATCTCTTCTACCTCGCTATTGCTCCCATGTTGGGTAGTTGAATTTGTGTCGTTGTTGAGGATTTGTTAATAAATAGAATTTGTATTGATTATGGCTAATATTCCTTCTGATCCTCTCACACTAATGGATAGCACGGACCGTTCATTACAATGTGACAACTGCGCTTGTAGTTTGG
>BMAV01013394.1:0-22766 GCA_019973955.1 Trichonephila inaurata madagascariensis
TTTTATTTTTTATTTACTCACCAACAAGAATTCACCTGAAGTATTCATTAAAAGCTTAATATTTATTTTAAAAGTATTTTTAGTTTTATAAATTAAAATTTTCCTTGTGAATCCTACGTAATGCTGTACTTAAACAGATAATTTTTCTTACAAAAATATTAAATTATGTTAGTTTATGTGTGTAAAAAATGAACAAAATAATTATAAGCTTCCTATTCATTTGGTAATGTTATTTATCGTGATTCTGCATCGGTTATTTTCCAAAGTTTTACAAGTGGCTATGGTCGCGAATTCATGGTCGAAGAGTCCTGGTGCCACTGATAGCCTACCATATATAGAGGCTAATGCACGTCAAATCTGTCATGACTTTAAGTCCGCACGTTGGCATGGTTGAGGTTTTGTGGTAAAAGCTCAGGTGTCATGTGCTCGTCACTTGACGAAGTTTCAAAATTACAAAGTCCTTCGCCAATTGCCCTACAGATGTGTTGTAGTTGTTTCTTCCCGAAGGGAAGTTGCCAGAGCCTGAGAAAGGTTGGACTTCTAGATGTACGCCTGTCGTTGGTCGTAGCCTTGAACACTATATGCAGGTGACAGAAAGATTTAGCTCGATTTCACCTCAATGAAGAGGGAGAACACCTTGAGGGTGTCAAGGACCTTTTACTTCTCTTCCCCTTCCTCCAGGCTCACGAGAGACTTGCGGCTCGATGGCTATTTAGAGTACCCCCATGCCGTAAAGGTACTATACATTTAGAAATATCCATGTTTTCTCCAGGATTCGGACCCAAGCCCTACGGCACAGCAGATAGCGACGCTGTCCACTATACCGGATGAGTGACTTATAGATGTATTATTTGGGATTTTGGGGACAAATTACATACTGTTATATTTGCTTCTGTGTTTATTTAGTTTTGCTTTTCTGTGAGTGTTCGGGTCTCTGATTTTGTACAAAATGTATATTTGTACTGAAGACTTTTATTGTGTTCATGATGGCCTTGCAAGTGAACTGGAATGCTATTTGTTTTCTTTCTCTTACCTCATATGTTTTTTCAAATTTGCATATTTTTCATTCTAGTGCACCTAGTACGATTTTACTTTAACAGAATGACAATCTCTCACACCCTCTTAGAACAGTGATTCTCAAAATTTCAATATACGCGACCCACTATTCTATCATCATTTTCATTGCGCCCCACTCCGTACAATAACAATGTATTGAAGTCAATAATATTGTACTTTGACACTATAGCTACAATACGACTTTAACCTCTTATGGTCCACTGACGTATATAAACGTCTCGTACAGCCAATGCATTAATTTTCTGGACGTATATATGCGTCTTCCCGAAGTACGATCTTTTCTGTACAGTGCTATCCATAAAATTATTCCGAAGGCTTTGGAATGCAATAAAAGGACCTTGACAGTGTTTGCGAAGGATTTCAGAGGATTTGCTTATGTGTTCCTTTTCTCCTCCCCTTCCCCCTAAAAAATCCCATCAAAATACGTTCGCCTACGTAGGAAACGGTGGCATTGGGGAGCGAATCGCGTAACTTTTAATCAGCAGTTAATGAATTAATTATACACCACACAAATTATCAAGATAAGTGTTAATACAAGCCCATGGGGTCACTGAAAGTTTTCAAACTCGCTCTTAACTTAGTATTGTTACATTAATAATAAAATACACATTCTATAGTACTGATGCATTTATAAGTGTATTACATCAGTGTAAATGTGTATTTTATATTTTATTATATCAGAAAGTATTTTTTGTTTACTTTCAGTAAATAATTTTATTAAATAACCTTTTGTTATCGACTTTTCAATGTGCTCGCGCCCCACAGTTTGAGAAACACTGTCTTAGGATAATTTTGTAGCTTCGCGAACTTCTCAGTTACTAATTTTCCTCTTACTACTATTACTGTATCAATTATTCTATTTACATTATTAGCCTTCCGTCATTGTGTTTTGTTTTAGTTACCTCATGATTTACTTTCGTTTTGACCACTCACATAGCTGAGAGTTACGAATACATAATTAATTACTAAAGAAACAGTTTAGTTCTTGATTCGTCTTGTGTATGTGTGCATGCCGAATTAATGTCTGTTGAGTCAATCAAACTCTAAAAATATGATTGAGTTTAAATTAAAATAAGACTTAGTCAAACTCTAAAAATATGATTGAGTGATATTATTAATGAAAGTGACGTTTTTCTCCGAGATATAGTAACAAACAAGTAATATAAAAAAAATAGTTTTTAAGTCAATTCCTACTTATATCAAAAACGAAAAATTTTATTTTAGCTACTTTTTATTAAATAGTTACAATACATAGGACAGAATCACAACATTAAGTGGTAATTAGTTTTTTAATTATCATTTAAAGTATCGTATTGTCCTTTTAATTTCAGTCCAACTGAATGCTTTAACACGTGAGAAAAACCTTTTCAAGTTTTGACACAAGTCGCCAAAAGGGTCGCTAAGTCGCCAACGTGGCTGTATTTGTAATTCCTTAAATAATTAGTTTTAATCCATTAATTTTTATTAATTATAATTAAATTATTGTATTGTCATCCAAAATGATCCTGTATATAAAATTTCAGTTCAATTCAGCGCTTTAAAATGTATTTTATTACCGATTGAAAATTCCACCAAGGTAAAAATAAATAAATATATAGACAATGCGTGCTAAATTGAGGTTGAATAATTTGAGCTAGGAATTGAGAAAAACCAGGTTAAGAAATTATGAGGTGGCTTCTTAATAATAAATATTGGAACGTATTATAAATAAAATCCACAAAGAGAAATTATTGTTTCTGAAAGTCGCCTTCAGCAGCAACAACTCGAGACTATTGATCATTCATAATTCTGAACCATCGTCAAGTAACGCAGAACAATGCTGGTTTATTCATTGGGAGTGGCTTGAGGCGGACGCCCAATGGCCCGGAATGGGCCCCGAATAAGCTGGACTTAACCAGATTTTCTTGTTATCAGTTTCAATCCACCAGTGCGAAGAGGGCCTGTAGATCGTTTTGCCTCCAGGGCCCGAAATTACCTTAACCCTCTGGCCGGAACATCAATTTTTTGCCGCACTGAGGAGCATCCGTCTGACAAACGAGTACGTATAAATTTTTTTTGAATTTTATTACCTTAAGGACTGTTTTAAATGTCTTTATAACTCATGAAATTGAGTATGGTTCAAATAAGATGTGTGGTGTTAAATCAAGCGCAAAAATATACTTTTATCACTAAAATTGTGACTAGTATTTTTATAAAACTGTTTAAAAGTTATTTATATTCTGTAAAAGTAACTAAAAACAATAATACCAAATATGAAAAAACTATAGAAATATCCGTTCTGATATGACGGTGATAGATAAGAAAAATCGCACATATCGTGAGTTGAAACAAGTAATATAAAAAAAATTTTAAGTCAATTCCTACTTAGATCAGCAAAGAAAAATTTTTATTTTAGCTACTTTTTATTAAATAGTTACAATTAATATAAACATTATATACATATGACAGAACCACAATATTAAGTTGTAATTAATTTTTATTAATTATCATTAAAGTATCGTATTGTCATCCAAAAGAATAGTGTATATAAAATTTCAGTTCAACTGAATGCTTTTAAAGTCTTGACCTAAGTCGCTAAAAATGAAATCAACGTGGCTGTATCTGTAAATCTTTAAATAATTAGTTTTAGTCAATTAATATTATAATTAAATTATCGTATTTTTATCCAAAACTATAGTGTATAGAAATTTTCAGCTCAAATGAGCTCTTTAAAATGTGTGGAAAAGAACCTCTTCAAGATTTGACACAAGTCGCCAAAAATAATACCAAAGGGGCTGTATTTGTAATTATTTGAATAATTAGCTTTAATCAATTAAATTTTATTAATTATAATTAAATTACCGTATTGTCATCCAAAATAATCTTGTATATAAAATTTCAGCTCAATTGAGCGCTTTAAAATGTATTTTATTAACGATTGAAAATTCCACCAAGATAAAAAAATAAATATATAGAGTTGAGCTAATAGTAGGAATTGAAAAAATCGCTGTGTACCACCACGTGATCCTCTCACTGGTTAGAGTCCAACTGAAGATGTCAAGGCAACCCACCAAAAAGTCACAACGCAGCATTATCTACAGGCATTAAAGCAAATCATCCCCGTCTGAGAGATGGATGTTCCGGTCTGCGGGCTAAATCGGCATTGACGTATATGTCACCTGAGCAGGCACCCCACTTCCTTAGCTATTTCATTACGCTAACTGAGACTCCGACCCCACATGCTTTTCGACCGAAATATCACCGTGCATTTGCTCGCGACTATGATCAATCAACTCAACAAGGACTTAAAGTAAAAGTCATTAGAAAAATATTTTTATTAGTAAATATATAATAGGATACTCTATATATAATATGCTCACTAAAGTAACTGGTCATTAAATGTAATTAAACGTATTGTTCAAAAATTTACTAGTTTCAACATTTGATTGAAATACAGGGTGATCCAAAATTCCCTTTAAAAGAAATTTTAAATTAAAAGCAAATTTAAAAAAGCAATTTTACTAAAAGAAAAATGCAACTGATTAAATTTTGATATTTGCCGTTTAAATGCTCTTCATGGTTATATATATATAATTTCTGTATTCGGAAATTATAGATAGTATATGCATTCTTGTGATTTTCATTGAAAACTGAAGGTAAAAGTTGCATGAATGAAGACTTGTTTATTGTCACTTAAATTGAGTACTATTTAATGTGATGGTCAAAAAGAGTGCTCTCAATGAAATGATGTTATAGTAACAATACAGTTTTAATTTTTTCTGTTTTTTAAAATGATGATCTTAATTTTCAATGATTTTATATTTAAAATTTTATGTCAAGTCATGTGTATATGTGCTTCAAGCTTTTCAAAAATGATTCATCATTTCGAATAGTTGCTATTTGATTGATTTTGCATGAACTTTATTTAAATACCTCAGGGAGTTTCGAATCCTATTGAATTTTTTTGTTCAATATAGATTATATATAATTTGTTTTTTACTTTTGTCAGATTTTATGCTATTTCGCGATGGTAAAACTATAATTCTAATTGACTAAATATCTAAACTTAAAAAATAACGGTAAACGTATCTTTCTGTATTATAAGTGCCAGCTTATCTTTAACATCCCAGATCGTACAGATATTATTCGTGCTATACCGATGGGAGGGGAAGGGGAATCCCAACACCGAAAAAAGAATTATTATAGAGTAACGAAATTTCAGGAATACATTTGCTTAGTATTGAAACTTTATTTGATTAATTAAAGTTTCAATACCACACATGTCAGTGCAAGCGCGAGAAGTTCCACCAGAATTTTGAGTACAGACACACAAACTTGCAAGCAATGTGTCGTACAGGTACAAGATATCAGTTTGTGGAATGAAAATTACATGCATGTTGCATTTAGTCGGCCAATATACGGACGTTTAATTAACGGGGAAAGACGCAGTTAGAAATCCACTTTTAAGAGATTTAGATACATTTGTTTTAAAGCCTTACAGCCTACCCATAAGTAATGCTACTGTGGATAGGGTATTTTCGCCAGTGACGTCAAAAAAGACAAAACTAAAGAATCGAATGTGCCTTGAACTTCTGGATTCAATTCTCAAAATCAAAATGACTTTAGAAAAAAAGAGGGACTTGCTGCATTGATTTCACTCTTTCAACATAATTCAAAAATTTATAAAAAAGACACAGCAGAGATTTGATACTGACCAGGAAGAATACGAATGTATTTTAAATAAATTAAATAATAAAAGAGCCTTTTAATGTTTTTTAAAACAGTTTTACAAAATTACCAATTTTAAAAAGTTATATTTATGAATTTCAAGGAAAAAATTGTTTCACTTCCCTCCCCCTCTCTTCGCCCGTGTAGGGGAGCGATGCACGTTAAATCTGTCGAGAGCTCAAACTTCCTTCATTGGGGGGGTGGTGTGGAGTTTGAGAGAGGGGGGAGCTCGGGTTTTGCCGCCCCTTTGACCATGGTTCAAAATTAGAGGTCCGTCGCCAAAAGCCCCTTGTAGCTGAACAATGCGAGTTTTATACACTCCTACCCTACCCCTTTGTGCTACTTTGTTACAGAAGTTTTTGAACCCGTAGGGGTCCCATGAAATTATACAGGGTGATTCAATATGTATTTCCAATTACGTTTTACCGGAATGCATCTTTAAATAAATCTTTTTAAAAAAACATACTAATAGTAGCCATTCAAAAGAAACAAGTGGGAGTGGTAGTACGCACTTCCACACCACAGGTCCGAGGTTCAAACTCCGGGCTGAGACAGGTTGACTCAACCTATTATCCCTTCAGGGGGTTGATAAATGAGTACCCAGATTGCTTGGGAACTGAACACTGGGGGGTTTTTGGGCGGGCTGGCCACCGACCGGAAATCGGCTCATGACCCAGGGGCCCCCGGTCACGATACGAGAGGAACAAAGGGCCCTTTTCTCATGGGGGTTTCCCCACTAGGTTAATTGACGTGGATGACGCTAGGGGTACCGTCCAATAATATCTTATCTGTGCTTGATTGGAGAAAGTTATTGTAACCTAGCAAGTCCAGACAACTATTCAACACTCTGTAGAGCCTTTTGAGTTAAAACAGTGGTATCAGGGCACACGTTACCCTGTTGAAAAAGACGGCTCTTAGAATTATTTTCATAAATGGCAGCTCAAAAATTTAAACCAAAATGTGTTCTGATGTTCCAATTTGCATTGTGAAGGTGTGTGTGGAACTCATACGAGAATCAGGAAACCTGCGGTCGTAAGTAATTGGTCCCCAGTCCATAACTCTAGGGGCAGCTCCAGTGGGTCTAGGCCACAGACGAGTTAGTTGTAGGCAATCATCTGGCTTCCTTTAAACCAATACACGTCCATCATTGGCACTAAGACAAAGCTGACTTTCAAAAACCCACGCATGCGGTCCTCCCTCCACGTTCTTCAGTGAGTTCTAGCTTGACACAATTGACGTCTCAAAGGGCAGGATTTTGAAGTCAGTGTTCGCTACACACCTAGATTGATACTGTGTTTGAAGTAACCTATCTGTAGCAGTTGTTCGTCACTGCGATGCTTAATGTAGCTTGAATTTCTACTGTATATGCTGTGCGACGCATCACAGCCATACATCGATCATTTTGGTATGCCATCTCAGTAATGTCAAGTGACTGCCTGAAGCCTGGTCTTGAGGAAGTATCTTCTATTGATCTTTCTAGCAACATGATACTCAGTGGATGCATTCCTGCCAAATATTTTAACAATATTGCTAAGAGAAAATCCAACTTCTCTTGGCCCTATAACATGACCTCGTACAAACTCAATGAGTTGTAGAGCATCTTCGTCTTACAGGCGTTCGTAACTAACATCAACTCACTACGTCAAATCCTAAAATTCAAAACCCTCTCAAATTTTACAGGGCGTATTTAAAGCGAACCTCATTTGCATGTTATTTGGGTTTTTGGGGAAATTAACCCCCAAGAGATTTTTTATATGTATGGAATCGAGCTGTGATCTTGATTTATGGAAGAGGAAGACCTGTTGACAGCGATGAACGCTCCCAGATCAGCATTTAGACGCACATATCAAGGAACCATTCAAAGCAAACTTAAAACAACAGCGGAATACGTAGATGTGTGTGGTTAAAAGCTGAAAAAACCTTTACAAAAGACCAAATGCGTCATGCCAGTTAAGAAACAATGTGCGAATGGATAATAAAAGCATGTAATGAAATTAAACCTAAAATGAAATTCAAAAGTCATTTGAAAATGAGTATTTCTTACAGTCTGGATGAAACGGAAGATGGTTATTTATAGATAACAGTAACAGAGATGGTGTACATGAAATAGAATTTGAAGATGTGCCTGAAGATATAATGGAAGATGAATTTGTATACCTTTACCTGTTATACTCTCTGTAATGAAAGTTCGTAATATAAGTCATTTCTCTTTTAAATAAACAGTATTTAAGTATAGTCTAAATTTTATATATGTGCTCATATTTTTCTCTCTCTCTCTCTCTCTTTTAATCCATCATTTTTATATCCCCGGCGTACAATGCATAACGAGAACCCGTGAATTTCGATTCTGTTTTTTGTGTTAAAAGTGTGCATTATGACTCGAGTTTTACGATATTTATTTTAGCTAAAAAAAGAGTTTTTCCATATTTTGTAAATTGTTACATATTTTTACAGTTACTTTTTTTTTCAGTATTAGTGCCAGTATAATTTTTTTTATAAAAATTGGTCAAAACCAATACCTATCTTCATTGGCTTCTGACTTCGACCCTAATAATTTTTAAATTTTAATGCATAAGGCATTACATGACAAAATGTTTAATCATAATAAAATGAGTGTATGTAATAATTAGTTTTAACGTTGCTCCTCACTTCAGTATAAATTCATCGCTTGAGAAACTTCCAAAGCTATTTAAATCATTGCTCCTCTGCATTTTACAGTACACAATACATTTACATCACAAAAGAATTTATAGGAGTTGTTTTCAAAAACCTCCTAGAGCCTGGACAATGTTCACATCTCGTACGGAACTAGTCATTCATTTCACTTCGCATCCTTCCCTTGGCAATCCGTTCCGGAGTATCCAATATTATGTAGGGTCACGCGCCCACCATAAATAAAAAACCGGGATATCCCCTGGACTTCATTCCCGCGAATTGCATCCACGAGATTTTCGAACGGGGATTGAAATCCTAGCTACCCTCTCCACCCCTCCAAATAATCCCTGGACCCTTACTCATGAAGACAAATGATGTTCAAGGGATAAAAATCGTGGAGCCTTTGGAACATTGCGTTTAGAATTTGTTGTTTAAAGGGGAGAAATTTTTTTCTGTTTAAAATTCAATGTCCTGATATTAATTCCTCTACAATATTTTCTTATATATAAGACTTAACATAACTTAAAAACATCTACAACAAAATATAATAAATTACATAACAAGAATATTTCTATTGCATTGGGAAACCATTTTTATATAGATATGTTAAAACTCTTTTTCTTCAAATGTATAATCAAGTTTTATTTTAAAAAAATTTCTTCAATCATAAGCACAGAAATCACCAAATATATATTTCATTTATAATTCTCCCTCCTCTCTGAGAATTGCAGCTCGTTTTCCTGCTACTAATAATCTTATACCAGAAGATATTGTGTTTTTCATTTAGAAGCAGTTTGGAGGGATCTAAAGAAAGCTGGCTTATTTAAATAATTGCAATAAATTAAATGAATTCAAAGTTTTTCCCTCTTGAATCTGATTGAAATAAGTCATCCTTACAATTTTAAAGCCAATTAATCCAAAATATGACACAGACATAGTACTGAAGGAAAAGGGGAAGAATCAATTGTTTTTCCAAATTTGTTTACTTTCTAATCTAGTTGTGTTGAGAAGTGTAAAAAGGAATCAAATGAAATCACTTGAGGACATTAAAAACGTTTTTAAAAAATTAAACATTGAAAAATAAAAAAATTGGTTTAAATCACATTAGGTTCAACTGCAGTTCTTTGGTTAACTTACAAAAATGTCCTGATACAATTCACATTAGTTAAATGCTCGCAATGGAAAATAAAATTCAGATCCACATGGTTACAATTTTCGATCACATTAATGAATTAAAATGAAAAAACTTGGAAAATATGTAAATAAATATTGATATATTTTATGGAATTCATTCAATTCTAAAACAATTTTACTTTATACTTTATCCTACAACAATTAATGAACGACTCTGGAGAAGATATTAATAAGCTTATGTTTATTATTCTTTTACAAAATTATTCCACGGTTTTTCGGGGTTTTTTTTTAAAAAAAACAACTTTTATAAAGAGAAAAAAATAAAACTACGTTTTTTAAAATTCGTATTTCAATCTTTTGAAGTACCGATTACTTTTGGAAAATACCTACCTCATTTCAATATGTTTATTTCGATTTACTTTTGAAAAAAAAAGTGATGGAATGCACCGAAAATATCATTGGGTGTCTGTAATAGAAACTCTCAGACTGGAAATCGCCTGACACATACCGTTGACGTGAGAGGAAAAAAAATCGTCCATATCATTCGAAATAAATAAAATAGAAAGATATTCGCATTTGTAAGAAAGATTGACGACTCTCGACTTTTTCACAAACTTGGTTTTCTGTGAGGGCCACTTGGCTTCGACAGACCCTAAGGGGAGGGAGGGGACTCTTTTTCGAGAAGTATTCTTTCCAGCCCTACCCCAAAATATTTTGTCATCTATCTTTATATTTATATATTTTTTGTTCGTCTTCCTTCATAGAATTTTTCATTCTTTTTTTTTATCGTTGCGCATGTGTATATTCTCCTGGCTCAAAGCGACGCGCTGCCTAAATTTGTGATCTCTAAAAACTCGGAAGACTCCTGAATTATGCAAAAGATGCTCGCGGTACGAATGAGACGACAACTAAGAATAAGGTTTGATAGTAGACAAAAAATAAGCAGAGAAGCGTTTAGTTTCGGAGGAAAGAGAATAAGATTTTTGATTCAGGAAGAAAAAAATTTTTTTTTTATTTTCAGTTTGTGTTTTATTTTGTTATCCATTTGACTTTGTAACCCAATTTTGCAATCGAACACGAGTATTCAAACAAGCATGGATTTTGAGAATTTTTAAAAAGTTCTTTGTCAAAATATTCTTTTTAAATCATGAGTTCTTAATAATATATATATATATATATATATATATATATATATATATATATATATATATATATATATATATATATATATATATATTAGTGTTTCTAAACTTACAATTCTTTCTTTTTTTTTAAGTCTTAGATAAGAAGAAATTTCTACACAAGTAATGCATAGTTTGTATTTTAAATAATACTGTTGCCTCTTATCAAAATTATTTGTAGAATCTAATGAAAGTCAGAATGAAACAAAATTTTACTAACAGGTTAATTCAAAAGACAAGTGAGAAGATTTTTTGCTGCTAAAATATATTATTGAAATAAAGAAGAATCGGCTGTGGGGATTATCTATAACTCCAAATATCTATTTTTTCCACCTTAGAGTTTATAATAGGATATAAATACATCACACAAAGTTTTAAATCATAAGCAGTAACGACGAAAAGTGAACAAATGCTTCATTTCTTTTCTTATCACATCACTGTACTTTTGTCAAAAGAAATGCACCATCCTTATTAATTTTCGCAGTTGAACAATATTTGCATCTTTCTTATAATAGCTCAAAGGAAACTAAATTTGGTTGTCTAGATTTGCTTAATGAGCTGATAAAATATCTCGTTATCTCGATGTAGGAGCTTTTGCAGAATTACGTAGCAAATGGTCGAAGTGGCCCACGTTCCGATTTTCATTCAAATTGAATCATACTTCCAAAGATATTTGAAGGAAAAGATTAAGATCTAAATATTAGAGTAGTTCCATGCAAAGAGATTCTTAATCTATAGGGTGTGTGTGAACCAAAAGTCTTATCCTGATTACAAAAAGTTATTACAGTACAACCATTTAATGTAACAACACGTAACTTTTGTATCATTGGATAGGTGATCTTAGCAGTTTTATTGTTCAGTATATGGCACGAATGCTCCTTTAAGAGAGACTCAGAGGAACATCTGCAAGAGAGACATCCTTTCCTTCTGAAATGGTGTCGATTCAAGAGAAAACCCAATGCATGCATTGGTTTTGCGAAACGAAATCGTATATCAATATTCAGCGTAAATTTCGATGTTGCTTTGGAGTCAGTGAGTGAAAAAATATTAAATTCAAACTATTCAGTTACTCGAGAGCTTTTGGTGACGGACTTTGAAATTTTGATCCATGGTCAAGTGAGGAGGATGAGCTGGATAACCCTCTTCTAACTTCCACACCACACCAAAGGCAGGACATTTGAGCAACGCGACAACCCCCTTACATCGCCCCTTTACAAGGTGGGTCTTCAGCGGTACTGGGCTCCAACTCATGAAACGCCGGTCACGAGTCCGTTACCTTAACCACTACGCTGCCGCGACCACGATCTTATTATGGAAGCAAACCTCCTGGTTCAAAATCTATAAAGCGATGGTATATGAAATGCTTAAAGAAATATATATAGGAAACGTTAAAGATCTTCCTAGAAAAGGTGAGCCGAGTGCGACTGTTCTAAGCAACTGTTCTGAACACGTTCAGCAATCGGTTCAACTGAGTCCTAAATTAACTTGTGAAGTGTCACATGAATTTATATATCACAAACAAGTTTGGTAAGAATTCTTCATGAAAGGCTTGGGTTGCATGCTTATGAAAAGCAAGACATGTTAAAGAACACTTAGTGGGGAATGGAATACTGTTTAAACATTCTCCGAGCTACCAAGGGGACACACACTAAAATTTACTAAGGTAAATGGTCTTATATATATAAAACATTCATTATCATTCCAACAATATATCGAACGAAACAAGTAAATTATAATAGTTAAAGCACACAAAGTACACTGCTGTGGTCACCGTACATGCAACACCAAGAAAGACAAAAGATAGCACAACAAAATTTATTTTGTTGATAACATGTTTTGACCAAGTATTAAATGATTAAATTTATAGACTTCTGTGAAGTGTGGTTCCTGCCAGAATCAGTAGCCAGAGTAGCCGCCATTGTTGGAGATCACCGCTGCCACACGCCCGGCATTGATTCAAAGAGACTTTGGATGTGTTTTTGGGGTACAGCAGACCAAGCAGCTTCCACACGTTGCCAAAGTTGATCTGGTGTGGCAGCTAGGGGTGTAATCTGGGTCAATCGTTGAGCAACCATGGACCACATGTTCCCTATCGGTGAAAGATCCGGAGAGCGAGCCGTCCAGGGAAGAAATTCAATCTCGTGATTGATGAAGACCCTTTGGGCAATGCTGCCACGTGTGGTCACGCATTATCTTGTGACATCTCTCGCGTTCTTCTTCTAACATAACCCCTACGTTCTTTGACGGCCACGATTAATGGCAAAACTTTTCCAACCCAAATCCAAGAAGTAAAACGAAGCATAGATGCAAATAAGATAACCTTTAAAAGGATAGAAAGTTTAGTGAGCAAGAGTGGCAATTTAGAGAAAGCTCAGTTCGGTTTAGAATCAAGACGCCCACCTCGCTAATCTATACAAGGTACATACCATTGTACTACCCTAGGAGAAAGATTTGGATTAACCTGGACATTGAGTATTCAACCAAGGTAGGGAGAATATATTCTGAACGCTAGTATATTATTCAAAACGAGATTAGGCGGATCTAATATATTTATATGATAAGTGATCTAATTGCGCGATCTGAGTTAGTTAAAACTGCGTACTTTGGTTTATTCTCACTTAATATAAGTTTGTTCGATATCTAAGTAATTTAAGTTAAATTCTTAATAAAAGTCATATTAAGAATTATAGAATGTCTCATATATATCATTCCGAGAGATAATCCCACACCTCTAACTTACGTGGAAACCCCACGTCATAGCTATCGACAGATGGCTGTGTCGCAATCTTGTTGAAATATGGCTGTGGCCAAGCCCTGAAGGTAAGGAATAACAACTGGCTCCAACACCTCGGAGATGTAACGCTGGCTGTTTAAAGTACTGGCAATGCGTACTAAAGGAGTGCGAGAGTGATATCCAATATCGCCCCATACCATAATACCCGGTGCAGGACCAGTGTGGCTGTGCATAACGCAGCTGTTCAGCATCCTCTCTCCACGGTGTCTCCAGACTCGAATACGACCATCGTGGTGTTTCAGACAGATGCGTGACTCATCAGTAAAAATAACTTCATTCCATTCTGCAACCCACATCCTTCTTTCATCACACCATTGGCGGCGGAGACGTCTGTGGTTCTGCGTTAAGGGGGTAGACCAAGCAATGGACGTCTTGCGGACAGACCACTCTGCTGTAAACGGCGTCGAATGGTACGCGCAGACACTGAATGATGCGTTACAGACTCAATGTGCTGTGCTATGGTTCGTAATGTGACTGAGCGATCCGTCACTGCCATGCACACAATTTGCCTGTCCTCACGTGAAGTGGTGCACTGAGGTGGATGCGATCTACCACGTCGGTCCGTCGTACCCTCCTGCATCCAACGGTATCATATCCGCATTACAGTTGTTTGGTTCTTCCAACACGACTACCGATTTCCCTGAAAGATAATCCACAATCTTGGTAGGCCACAATCCTTCCTCTGTCGAACTCCTATACTTGATGAAAAGCTGATCACTGTTTTCTATGAGGCATAACTGATCGTTTTTTGAAAAAACCTAAAAAAAAACACAATTGCCAAACTTGAAATCGTCGAAATCTCCAAGCCTTAAATAACGCTTTGAGGTGGCGCCACAGGCGCACGTGATGTGTGCCTGCGCTGAAATTCTAATCATTTGCATATCTGACCTCCGCTAATGCATGTTGTAAATTTCATGTTATTTGCATGCTTCCTTCAGGGTATTGCATTTACGGTGGCCAGCAGTGTATTAATAATCAGGGCAAGACTTTTGGTTCACCCTTTTTAACAAAATATGTAAATGGGTCTGTAATTAAATGTTATAAATTTAAAAAGGCATCCTGAATTCCAGCTATTTTTTGTCGTTATTTTGCTCAGGTGTCGTCTTCACTTGAACGTGGTTCAAAATTACGAGGTCCGTCAACAGTAGCCCTCCTACAGCTTTATTGTGCGACGCTAATGTAACTCTCACTCACTCATAATTATCATTATTTTGACTCAAAATAAATTCTGATCTTTTGGACAGAACTTAACGCATTTGTGTTTTGAAAGTTGACTCTAAATATATAAAAATGTCAGTTTATTATAATTCATTTTTATCGTAAGTATATCTAATAATTTATGTCTTAAAAATATTTTTTCTTTGTTTTTCATATTTTTTTCAGAATAGTTAAAAAGTTTTCTACCGTTTGGTGATTAAACTAAAAAGGGTGCAGTAGAAAGTTTTACATTTTTACATGCTTTAGGGTCTCATTTAACATTAAGGGATCTATTTTTAAATCCCTGTAATTCAGAAATTTTCAGATATAATTTTATAAAGTTTGAACCTCTGAGGCTAATAGCATGATGAGAATTTAGATTCTTATGAAACCCTCAATATGCATAATGAGAAAAACTATTTCAATATTTTTTCATTCGTTACTATCAAATTTAATTGAGCAATTAAGAATTATACTAAATTTGCCAAGGTACGATGAGAATTGAGATAGAATAAATTAATACTTTGTAAACAAATTAAAAAAAAAACTACTCTTGTATAAATTTAACTGCGTTCTTTATTTTCGGCAATATGATAATTTGTCATAGAGCAATGTTAACATGATTCCTGGTGCCGGCGGGGTGGTTTGGTTGGTTTGTCGCTGGCCTTCTGCACCTAAGGTTGCGGGTTCGACCTCGGTCCAAGTCGGTGGATTTTCATGATGCAGAAAATCGACAGCGTCCATATCGCGTGATTATGCAGCATGCAAAAAAATCCCTTGACTGCCTGTTTGGCTTAGGTGAAATCGATAAAATTAAATTCCTAGAACAAAGTTCGCATCGTCAGAGGTCAGGTATCTTCCAGAATGCATTATCAAGCACCATTGTGCTCGAACACCCGGAGTTATGTCCTAGGGTACGGTTGCGTATCATGGACGGGCTGGCGTGTCATAAGTTTGATCCCAGTACCACTGAAGACCCACCGTGTGGGAACGTGATTTAAAAAACGTCGAGCTCAAACGTCCTGCTGTTGGTGTGGTGTGGTACTTAGTAAAGGGGTCCCACCGGTGTGTTTGGCCATGATTAAAATTCGGGGCCCGTCGCCAAACGCCCTCGTGTACTGAACATGGAGATTATTCACGCACCCCCTTCATATCATGGACGACTCTCATTGCTACAAATTATGGGTAATCTTAACAGCAACCGGCGCATCGGTGAAGCTCTTGAGCCCTCGGATGTTCCCTACTTTCAAAGTATTTCAGGAGCTGAACTTCAACCGGACAATGGCCGCCTTCATTTCGCTAGAGATGTACGAGATTTCCATTTATCGCAAAAGATGCAGCTTAGTCTTTGGCTTACCTATTTCCTTTATATGTCGCCTATTGAGCATGTTCAGAAGTTTAATGGTTGGCTTCTCGCTCAAGATTTCGTGATTCTACAGATGAAATTTTGGTACGCATACATACAATATGGAATGCTCTTTCCAGCGGCGAACTACCGCCATATTAGCCGTATCAATGTTACGGCGCCCCAACATGTGCAACAACAATTTTATTGACAAGGCTCTCAAATGTAAAAAAGGCCCTGGAAGTAATTTCGATACAGGGCTCACACTTCAAACTAGCTACGCTAGTGGCTCTTTCCCACAGGCAGACATTCAAAATCTGCTTAACTCCAAGTCCTGTCATATAGCAACACTTGTTGAGCGTAGTGGAAATACCAAATACTGATTTCGAAAACTTAATATTGTTTTCTTGCTTTAAAAATTTTAATCATTTATTTGTACTGAAAACATTCAGTCAATTATGTATGAAATGTTCTTTAATTCTGATTATATTTTCATAGTGATGCAATTTCAAACATTCAAAAATTTTTAAAAAGCTAACGTATTATTTATTTAAAATATTTTTCTAAAAATAAATTCTTTTAAAATGTTAGGTTCCAAATTTAATCTTTGTAATTCTGAAAGTTTAAAACGGTCTCGACCTCAAAGATCTGAAAGATTCAAAAATACGATTTTTTTTTTCATTTAAGAGTGTAAGAAAAGATGGAACAAGAATTATATACATGAATGTTAGGAAATTAATTAAGCATATTAATTCTTCAACATAACACTTTTTTTAAAAAAATTTTAAACACCACTCAAAGGCGCAACGGGGAATGTTAGGCCCCCGCTAAGTCGGTTTTGTGCCCCGCCGGGCACAAAGGGGGACGTACTGGCGTCAGTCAGACTTTTGGGGTCCCCAACACTTTCCCCGCAATGCGGGGGTGTACGTTACGCCACTAACACCACATGACATTCAAAATGTAACAACAAGTAGTGACTGTAAACATATGCCGGTTTCAGGTAGAAAATTAGTCGTTTTATCTGAACCAAAGTCCTAAGTTTCATTCTCATTTATGTTCAAAAATTATACTAAGATTTTAAATTAAACTGTAAACCGTTTTATCTGAAAACCTGTTTCTATTTCTTTTTACCTCACTAACAGTAGGAATTTGTTACAATACAAAATTTTCACAGATATAACCACCGTCGTAGCTAGTTCTGAGTGGGTCCCGTATCAAAACTCCTTTTTTGGAAAAAAAAAAGTTCTGTTAGTGGTACTGTAGTTATTTTTGTTGAGGCCTCTGTAGCTTGGGGGCCGCGTATCATTGATACGGCTGATACTGCAGTAGCTACGCCCCTGGATATAACACAAATCAATATGAATGCAAACAATTTTTTAAAAAATTTTGCTTGTGTGTATGTATCAATTTAAGAATCATGCTTCTCTGAATATTAAAGAGTATTTTATCGATGTGACTGGATCACCAACATTTCACCTATTGAGATGGTTAAGAAAATAAAAGGTATTGAAGATGTCAGAAAACTGATAAAATAATTTTCTCTATTATTCAAAATATTACTTTTGAAAAAACTGAATTTCGAGAAACTATTTTTTGACGTTTTAGAGCTCTCTTTACCTTCATCGCAATGCAGACATTTTTAATACGGAGAAAACCATTTCAAAAATATTCTATAAGCACTGAACATTTTTCAGGCATGTTCTATTTTGCTCATAAATCAATACAATCTGATGAAAAATCTGTTACGCATCACTTACTAAAATATATTTCACAAGCGTATATTTTATATTATCATAAGTAATCGCGTATTTGAGTGTATGAAATCATTGCTTTTAAAAAACATTGCTATATGCATGAACTAGTGACGCAAATGTATCTTCATTCCAACACTTCAACCCAAGGCATTGAGAAAAAAAAGGATTTATGAATGCGCGTATATCTCAGATGCAAATGTGAAATCTCGTAAATGATTTATGTAGTATTTCAATGCAACATAAATATTCGCTAAATGCAGAAATAACGATGTTTTCTTTCTTTGATGTATTTAAAAACATATGCCTCCTCGACATAAAAGCTACGTTACCAATAGCCTTCCGCACTTAAACCATGATATAAAATAGTGAAATAAATAATAATGGTGAGCATAAAATGTACATTGCTAGGCCAGTAACGTATATAATAATATGCATATTGTTACGGAAATTTCGAAATTTCTTTGTCGAAATGGTTCTGTTACCGGAAAGATTATTTACGCGTAGTCAAAAGAAAAGTTATTCTTTTATAACAAAATGATCTTGGTGATCGACTCAGAGACTCATTCGTTCTCCAAATGTCACCATGTCACTAAATGACGACAAAAGTAAATGTTTTTGGAAAAATTAATGTAAATCTAGGACAGAGATGGCGAACCAGTGGCACGCGTGCCTTCAATGGCACGCGACACAATATTTTAGACACGCCAGTGATCAAAATGGTTTGCATTTTATTTCAGAATAACAAATTTCACTATGAAGTATTACGAACAAACGCGAGTAATCGTGAGCAGCCTCGTTTGTTATTGTCTTGCCTTAGTTACGTCGTGGACTGCAGTTGCTTATGATGCAAAATTAGTCTACGCATAGCATAGTCAATTTCGTTGACACAACTATATTTTAAAGTTTGTTTGTATTATATTTACGATTTTTAACTTATTTAATATGGCTAGTTCAGCAAAAGAACAAAAAATGCAAATTAGTAAGTGTAACAAAGAATTTCAAATTTGGTGGACCGAGAAAAATGGCATTATTAGTAAAGGCGACAACGTGGTATGTATTTTATATTCTAGAACAGTGATACGTAGAGCATCGTCGGTAAAACGTATAAAACAAATCACAAATCCTCTTGTCAAAAAAGTGAACCGCAGCAAAAATAATTAACTGCTTAGAAACCATTCGGCAGATGATTCCAATTCAGCATGCATTCTACTAAAAGTAACATCTTGCAATCATTATATATTATTTGTCATCCACAATCAGCACACTAGAAGTCATACTAACGTTACTTTAATTTGAATTACATTTATATCTGAAACATTTACAACTATACAGTACAAAAAGTATTTTTTTGTAGTAAATAAAGAGTTTAGAGTTGTTAGTATATTAAGTTTTATTATTTTTCCAATAATCACAAGTCAAAACTATTTGACGGCACGTCTGTACCTCATTATACACTTTTTTAGAAAAAATGGCACGTTGATTCATAAAGGTTCGCCTCCCCTGATCTAGGATGATTACTTCTGGGTAAGGTTTCAAGATGCCACTACCAGCCTACATAAGAAAGACGCCGAGAAGCAACTAATTAGAACGGTTGAGGGCAACTATGCGTTTTCATTGACTTAAGAATTTATATTACTGGGAAATTTTGAATTCGTGCTTTAAGGTTTTTTAAGTGTATAATGTATTTTCTTTTTTTATTTAAAAAAACAATAGTATACCCTTCGCATGGTTGAATCAAAAAATTTAAAAACAATACAGATTAAAAGAAAAAGAAGTTTTTTAATGAGTTAAATTTTTTGTAATTTTGCAAAAACCAAAAAAAAAAGCCTTTTGCATATCTCAGCTAAATAAAATTTATATTTTTTAAAATTTTTAAGTCTATAGGTCTAATAGCTATTGGAAATTTTTTTTTTATAACGCCCCGAAACTCTCTTGTGGGATTTTTTTAAAAAAATCTTCTTAAGCTGATCTTTTCAGCAAAAAATAACATATTGTTAAATTTTTTTTAATGAATGCTTAAAAGGGTGTTAATAATTTTTTCCTGGACGTGTAATACGTTAATATTACTTTATGTTATATTTGTTTTATGTTAAAATTGTAATATTCGCAAGCAATGCCGTTCCTTACATTATAATAGCGATTCAATGGAAACATAGCGAAATGTTGGCGATAGAGCCAAGTTGACATCATTTTTGGCGATCATGTTGGCAACTTGGCGATTGATTGAATGGTGAAGAAGTTGATATGTCTCAGCGCCACCTGGTGGGGAGCTGCAACAAAGAAGATAGCATAAAAATCTTGTCCACAAAAGCGAAGTCAGTGAGGCGAGGTGACATATACAAACATTCATTTTTATATATGTAGATGTGTAAAACATGTTATTTCTTACAGCTTTAATTAAGCCCCCAGTCGTTTTGTGTATTTACAACTATACAAGGAACTTTTTATTTTACTAATTCAAGATTGCATGCAGTGATTTACATGTTGGATATTTTTTCCTTGTGTTTCTAGTTTGTTTATCAGTAAGGTGACCAATCGTCTTCCTTTAGGGCGGACAGTCCTTCTTTCATGGGTTCTGTCTTTCCACGAAAAGTGTCCTCCTTTCCAATATTTTAAAATTTTGAACGATTTTGTCCTTCAATGTAAATAACGATTTAAAGCAAAATTTATTCTTTAAATTATCAAAAAAGAAAAATGTCAAACTTAGAAGAGTTAACTTTAGGCATAAGGTAAAAGCTTACGAAAGAATTACAGAATGTTTACCAAAAATGTTTCTAATACGTCGAAGAATGGTGGGAAACAAATATCACAGGTAATAACAGTTTCAAATGGCGTTTCTTTGACTTCATCCAAGTAAAAAAAAAAAAAAAAATTGTGTTGAGTTTTTATTTTTTAGAAATGCCTGATATTAAAATCAATGACAATTGTCTATTTAAACAAATTAAAAGACTGAATGTATATTTAAATTCTGTTATATTTGAACAATAGGGAAATCAACATGCTGAAATTGATAAAAGATGGGTGAAAATATTTAATCATTTTAAAAATTAACGGATTCCTTGTGCAAAATTTAGTTGTTCTCTGTTAAACTTACGTTGTCCTGGAACTAATGCAGAAGTTGAAAGATTTTTCCCCGATTGATAATGATTTTTAGACTAGTGAGAAATCAAGATTGAATATTAATATTTAAGCTGCATCACTTACCTCAAAATTCAATATGAAGGATATTTCTAGCTCCGAAATTTCCAATACATTAGAAAACGATATATTTACGAAAGAAAATTCTTTCGGTCGAGAAACACTCATTTAAGTAAATAACTAAAAGGGATGCAAGCATAATTAGCGTATTTTAATTAATTTTTTTGTCTTCCCTTTTACTGTACAAAAACTGGTCACCTAGTTCTTAGGCATTCGGTGCCAAATTAGGTAAATTATAGATTTTTAAAGTGGATCAATCTTGGTTGGGGACTTCATTAATCTTCGTGTATTTTATAACATTTTTTAATTTAAGTATTGAGCTGTTTTCTTGTGGGATTTATTTATTATTTAATTATATTTTAAACAAATTATAGGAAATCTAGAATATCTAATTCTGTTGCTTTTAAGTTTTTAAGATTAATTGTAAATTATATGATTTACAAAACGCCTATGTTTGATAATTTAATCACAACACTAAAGAATGAAGTATGTATTGTTAGGTGCTATGTATTTGTTTTTAGAGTTGTGAATATTACTGAATTCGAGTTTGGAACATAGACAGGTTAGTTAACATAACACATTCACTGCTATCTTTGGTCATAAATTTCGAATATTCTGCACGTTATTCATACGAGGAATGAAAATTGTTAATACCAATAAAATTCAACAGCACATTTCGTAAAATAGCAAGATAAATCAAATCGACAGTCATGGAAGTACATACCAGATTACATTTCAGAATTCAAATAGAAGTACTTCCTGAAATTTAGTACTTTTAGAATCAGCATATAAGAAATACAAAACATTTCCTTCCATTTTCTATTATTTACAGAAAGAGATTATGTAGTATATACTTCAGTATTTCCTTTCTATTTTAAATGAACCTGGAATCATAAAGAAAGGAAAAAAATCCGTATTATATATTTTATTTCTCATATGTGATTATATATATATATATAGTATTCCTTTATTTCTCCTCCTATCCCAACTTTCACAAGAAATTGCTAATTTTCTTTTACAAAAAATTATTTGCTTTCATTTTTCTTCATCTTTCTTTCTAGTATATCGAAATTAAAGAATAAAAAAGTAATTAATCTATAAATTTCAAAAACAAATACTGCTTTCTTTATCTAGAGCATATTTATTGTATTTAATTATCTAGTTATTTTTTCATGTATTATATACTATTTCCGTTTCTAAGTTTTTGTTAAGATATCTGTATTCCATTTGTTATATCGCGCTGATCTCACAAGTATATTTGTATTTTGATAAACATGCTCACACACATATTAGATTACGTACATCATGCAGCATTCGTAAAAGTGTAAGGGGCTGACACATATTACGCACGTCATGATCTGTAAGTTTAATGTTCACGGTGATTCTAAACTACCATATATATATATATATATATATATCGTGTTACGTAAATTTCAGAACTATATATAAATGAGTGTAAGAAAAACAAACACAAACAAACAACTATCACCAAAGCGCCATATTCATTTTTGCTATTTTCATTAATTTATCCATATCCATTACAATATTTTTTTTATCTCTGAGTTTTTACAATTGATAATAAGATGTTAATAATCCCACGAAAACTGTTCTTGTTGACAAAAGTATCAATTTAAAAATTAAAACAAAAAATCTGTTTAGCTATTCACATATTAAGCTAATCGCATATTCGGAAAAAAAGTTTTTTTGAACCCAAAGTTTTTAGT
>BMAV01013395.1:0-10133 GCA_019973955.1 Trichonephila inaurata madagascariensis
AAAAAAAAACAATTTTATAAAAAGTTAAAATTAAATTTTTTGTATTAAAAGGGGGAGGCAAAATGTGGTCAAATAAATTTATTCAAAAATTGCTGTAAAAAATAAAAGATTCTTTTCAAAGTTAAGTTAAGAACAATAGAAGTTAGAATTTCAGAAAATTTAAAAAGGTTAAAAAACTATAGATTTTTTAAACCCTATAAGTTGCTATTTTAGTATAGAATGAACATAGAGGATCAAACCTGTATAGGGTATTAATCAAAACAAATTTTTTTAAAGTGGCCATTGATTATAAAATAAATATTGACGAAAATTCTTGTTAAATTAAATTTCAGTATTAGTTTAACGTAGTTTCAAAAAAAAAAATTTGGTATATTTTATACTGTGAGATTTTTTTCGAAACCCCCTTTTTATGTTGTAAACTTTTTTTTTGGGGACAGTTTTTTTCTTGCTATATTTTTGGTTATATTGTTAGTCATTACTATATTAATATTAAAAAATTGCTAATAATATGAGGGGAAGTTTTTTAAAAAGAATGATGTTAATTTTTGGGGAAGAAAATGAAGTGGCGAAAAAACGATTTGGGGTTTTTATTCATATTATTTTTTTTTTACTGAAAATGAAACCATTTGTTCCCCTTAAATCATTGTTTTATTCCAGGCATCATAGCATTTATAAATTAACTTGAATCTAAGCAGTTTCAATTAGTTTATTGATGCAAGACATTTCGGAGCATTACGACGATTCAATATATTTGTAATTATATTAATTTATTGAAAAGGATTTTATGGTAAAAATGTCTATAATAATCAAAAGGCTCCCGGGAAAAGCTACCACCCCCAAAGTTCCAGTTTTTCCAAAAGCGAGTTGTTCTCGGTTTATTGGGGGGAAAGAAAAGGTTGGCACCAAAATTGTTTTTTTCACTTCAAAAAAAAAAAAAGAAAAGGAGATAAAATTATAAGAAAAAAAAATTAATCTCTAGAGTTACAATATAATAAAAAATAAACAATACCTTATCTGTTCTGTAATATATCATAGGACATGGGTGAACAAATATGCCAGTATCACATCCAGTGCATTCGTACAAAAAATTAAAAAATTCCCCATTACAAAAAACCAAAATGGAGAAATGAAGGGGAAAAAGAGCACACTCATACAAAAAACAAAAAAATTTCATGCTGAATATCCCCTTTAAAATAACCCCCCCCACCCTCCGAAATAAAAAATTCTTTTGAAGACGTCAATGTCATTTTAATTTTTATCCCAGCCGCAATTGGGGGGAAACAAAATAAAAGTCCTATTTGGAAGGACAATACCGTCCTGACACCAAAGCAACCAGCTCAAGGAGGTTAAACGCCTGCGGATTTTGGATCCATCTTCAACGGTGAGTTTTGGCATAAAAGGGTATTTTCATGATTTTAGTGTCAAATTTAGATTAACTACTTTTTTAAAATTGTTTTAAAGGGCATTTTGCAAAAAAAAAATTTTTAAAAAAATAATTTGGTTAACAGAAAATTTTTCAAAATGTTCTCCTTTTTTGGGAAAAAATTATTATAATAAAATTTTTTGCCGTAATAAGTGCCTCTTTTAAAGGGGTTTTTTTTTGAAAAAAATTCCCTTATTTTCAGGTTACAAACCCATTAAATAAAGGTTTTTCTTAAAATTGCTTCCCCCTTTTTGTCGTAAAAAAAGGATAAACCCACCTAAGTTATATATTTCAAAAAAATTTTATTGAGCCCTTGAAAGAGGTCGGGTATATACAGGCAAAATATTTTTAAAAATGGCATTTTTTCCCAAAAGGGGAAACATTTTTAAAAATAATTCAAAAATTAATATTTTGCCAAAAATTGTATTTTAAATAATTTGTTTTGTTAAAATGTTCTTAAAAAAGTTTTATACATGTAAGGCCAATTTTAAAAATGACACTAAAATCATAAAAATATCCTTTTTTAAAATTTTTTAAAATCCCCATTCCCGAACGTGTCGGATAACCAAAAAGGGTTTTAAAGAAACTAAAATTACATATTTCTTTAGTAGAATATCATTTTAAGAATATCAAATTTTTTTAAACTATCAGTAAAAGAAATAAAAAAAAAAAAAAGTTATCGTCGTTTTTTAACTTCTAGTTACCTTTTTCTTTCTTTTCTAAAGAGTTCATAAAAAAGCACTGTTTCAACTTTTTAAAAAAAAAGGGGTATAAAAAAAATAAAAATAAAAAAAAACATTTAGTCCTTAAAATTTTTTGGATAATCCCGGGTTAATAAAATTTTTTAAAAAAAAATCTTTTTTCTAACTCATATGCTTTTTTTTAAGTATATTTTTTTTTCCCCTTTTTTTTAATCTATATTTTAACTGAAGCTACCCAGACAGGGTAATGACAAAGGCTAAATTTAGAAGTGCTTTTTGGGAATAAAAAAAATCAAATGGTGGGGAAAAGAACTAAAAAATTACTCTGTAGCCCCCGAAAACCCAAATTCTAAACGGTGAAGGGGCAGACTGTTTTCGGGGTTTGGAAAAACTTCGCGTTTTTTAAATTTTTTTGAATTTTTTAAATTTCCACGTAATAAAATTCGGGGGCTTAAAGAATTGAAAGCCTGAAAGCAAAAATTTTGACATTTGAACTATGAGTTATTGAAGGCTTCCTTTTTTTGCATTTTAATTGAATCTTCAAATTTTTGATGCTTATGATAGGTTTTAACCATGCCTTTGAAGAGTTAAGAGGGCACTCAGTTAATAGTGTCAAGCCTCCCAAACTACCCACGCCCTCAGGAAACATGTATGGCTTCCAAGAATCATTTATCAACAATGCATATTTTGACTCACTAACACATAACAATTCAGTAAACTCAGTTTTTTTTTTTGTTTTATGATTTTTCCATACCAATTTTAATAAAACAACGGGCCCAAAAAAAGTAAAGGGGCAAAAAAGGGGAAATTTTTTTTGAACTCAGTATTTTTATACTTATTTTCTGTACATTTAAAAACATTACCATATATTATTCCATTGTTGTTTTGGGAAAAAAAAATTTTATGACCATATAACAAAAAAAGTATTTTTTTTTTTATTTTTTTTTTTTATTTTAGGTTTATTCTTGTATTTGAGATGGTTTTAAATTTTTGAATCTTGGGGGAATAAGAATCAGTTTGGGCTTGGTTATCCTGGTAAAGACAATAAAACTTTTCTTTAATTGGCATAAATATTGATGGTTTTTTCTTATGATTTTGGTAAAAGAATTTTTTGGCAATGCCCCACCCAATCGTACAATCCCCCTTTCTGCTATAAAATTTTAAATTTTCTCGTAAAATTTGGTTAAATCTTGTTTTTTTTTTTTATTTTCCAATACGTGTACAAACTTTTAAATTTTTCAATTAATTGTTGTTGTAAAAGAAATTTTAAAAAAGACACGATAATCTTAAAAATTTTGATTCAAAAAATTACGGGGGAGAATCAGCATTTCTTTTTTCCCCAGTTGAAAGTATTTTTACACCATTTTTTTAAAAGACAGAGTCCCTAAGTTTCAGAAACCAAAAAAATTTCCCTTTGGAAATTAACATGAAAATTTCATAATTTAGAAATACGGTAAAAATTGTTTGACTCGAAACTGAGGAGACGGGAAACATTTTTTCGTGTTAAAAAATTTTTCTTTTTAAAAGGATATTGCAAAAAAAATAATCATATATTTCAACGAAACAAAAGTTTATTAGAGTAATTTTTTTTTCCCATATATATTTGTATATGATTGTTTTATTTGGAAAAATTTTGGTCAAACATTTGTGTAATTTGCTCTCCTTTTTTTAAATTATTGTTGATTAAGTAGTGTTGTGACATCTCTCTCGCGTTCTTCCTCAAACATAACCTCTATGTTCTTTACGGGCCACGATTAATGGAAAAAATATTTTCCAACCCAAATCCAAGAAGTGAAACGAAGCATAGATGCAAATAAGATAACCTTTTAAAAAAGGGTAGAAAGTTTAAAATGAGCAAAAAATGGCAAAATTTGGAAAAGTTCTGTTTGGAAAAAGGGGAAAATGTAATTTGACGGCCTAAAAAAAACACGGATATCTATTCTCTACTACAAGGGGGCAATTTTTATTTTTCACCGGGGCCCAACAGCCTATCTGGGAAAATGATTGAACCGTTGAGTATTCAACCAAAAAGGTTTGGGGAAAATTATATTCTGAACGCTAGTTTTATTATTTGGGGACGAGATTAGGCGGATATAATATATTTATATTGATAAGTGGGTCTAATTGCGCGATCTGAGTTAGTTAAGACTCGTATTTGGTTTTTTCTCATTTAAAATAAGTTTGTTCGATATCTAAAAATAATTTTTTAAATTAAATAATTAATAAAAAATCATATTAAAATTTTATAATGTCTCATCTCATTCCAAAAATCCCCACACCCCTTTAAATTATGCTGAACCCCGACATGGGCTATCGAACGATGGCTATGTCGCAAAAAAAGGGGGACCAAAATTAAAAAATTTTGTTTTCGTCTCCTGTGTTTGATCAACAGCAAAAAACCCAAAAATTCGTTTTAAGCCAAAAAGGAAATTTGCTTTGCCCCCCCGAAAAATCTTTCCCCCTTTTGCTCGCAAAAAATTCTTCTAAAATAGAAAAAAAAAATGCGAACCACATTCACTGGGTTATACTCACACTGTGATGTACTCGTCACCAATTTCAAAACCAACTGATTTAGAAAAATTATTTTCTTGTGTGGCGTTTGTGGGTGGAGGTGAACAGTGACGTAACTGGGGGCCCCCCACCGGGGGCCTTTGGGTTCATTGGGCCCCAAAGCCCGACTGACGCCAATTAAACCCAACCTTTGTAAAAACGAACTTGGGTTCCCAAAAACCCATTCCTTTTTGCAGGAGGCCCCAAAAAATCTTTGTTACGTCACTTGGGGGGGTGAAAATAGCTTAGGGGTAAACAAAAAAAGGCTCTGTCACAGGATATTCCGAACGCATTTCAAAGGTTTCCCCCCCAACGAAAACATGTGAAACCCTCTTTTTTTTTTCCACCGCTCTGAAATCTGGGGAGTGATTGATTTTTTCGGATTTTGTTCATTCCCAGAAGGGGAAAACTTTTGGGTTTTGGAAAAAAAAGCAATTTTAAAAATATTAGGGTTTTTAAGGTTTTAAACGGTTTTTTGATATTTTTCTGAAACCCTTAAAGTTTTTCACTGTTTTTGGTTTCATGCAGACCTTATAATTAGATAAATATATTTGAAATAAATTATTTTTTTATGTTATAAAAATGGTTTCGCCCTTACCTGGTTTATTCATAAAAGGGTTTTTTTTTAATTTCAGATTGTGTCTGTATCATGCTGGGTGGATACTGTTCTTTTAGTTTGAATTTATCGGGTTGGAACTTAATATCTGTATTCCTGGAAAAGGGGAAAGATCACATTTTTATTTTTTTTTTTTGTAACTGTTTGATCTAAAAAAGCGCTTTGTAAGAATATTAGATGTCATTAATTTTTTGGGGATTAATTTTTTTGGCTTTTGACCTTTTTTTAAGACGGGGACTTAAATTTCCACTCACCCAAAAAATAGAATGACCATTTTTTCGAATATTTTGGGCGATACTTTTGCAGGGGGTATTCTTTTTAAAAACCACTCGCCCAAAATATATGGAAATACGGGCCCCTTTTGATTTAAAATTTTTGCTGGGAAGCCGAATTGTTTTTTTAGAAGAAATTGCGCTTTCAGCTGACGGCGTTTTCAGTGGTTGGAAAGGTTTTTTCATTTTTTTTTTCAAAAAAAAAAGTTAATGTCAAAAATTAAGTGTCTTATTTTTTTTTTTGTTTTTAATGAAACCTTTAGAAAACGATTTTTTAGTTGTTTTAAGTAAAAGGGGTGTATAATTAATTTTAGAGTTGAATATCTTTAATTAATTAATTTAAAGCTTTTAATTTGATTAAATTTCCCTAAGTTGAGTATTTTGTTTATTTTTACCTTAATTTTCAATGTAGGATTCAAAAAAATATTCATAAAAAAAAACTGCAGTAAATCATAATGCGGTAGATAAAGGGTTAAAATGAATTAACAATGAAAGGTAATGGAAAGTCGGAGTGTACATGTGTAGCTCTAGGCCATGTCGAAAGAATAATGTACGTTAAAGGTTTCGGGAAGCTAAGTTCTCACATTGGCGCAGTGTGGAAGTTTGTCTTCTTCGCTTGACCATGGTCCAAAATTACGAGATCCGTCGCCAATAACCTTAGTTAAGCTACAAAATGGACGTTATTAAGCACTCAATCAATCAACTGTATCTATTCTGCCAAGGCCGACATGGATAATGTTATCTAACAAGATGTCAGAGTGTGGTTATATATAATGAAAAAATGTTAAGTTGTTAAAAAATTTTTTGAGTACATTGATGATTAAAAAGTTCTTTACTTAAAAGTAATTCTTCTATATTATTAGTCTCTTGAAAAAGGTTAAGATATCATGTTACATTATGAGGAAATAAATAAATTTCTCTAGGAAAAAGTTGCTATTATTTCATCATTGAGACCTCCGATAGAAAATATGTAGTTGAAATTTCCTACGTAGTTTTGGACCTTTATTCCCAATAAACGACAAGTCTGAATTTTTGGAGTAGTTAATTGTTCTGGTGCCGAATCATCAAGTCGAACGAAAAGCGGAAACTCCAACTGTTTCCATATCTGAAGTTGAGTGGCTTCAATTATCCGACATGGAAAATTAATATGAAAGTTCTACTAATTGACCGGCGTAGTTGGGGTTCATTTCTCATTAATACCAGGAAAAATAATGCTTAACTCTGAATTATTTAGCTTTAAACCTATTTTCACTCAAAGAATGCATCGAATAGATAGTAATGTACCTAATATCTCGAGCACTGAAACTTCTAACAAATTTGAGAGATCCATCTAACTTTGAAAACCAGAGAGAAGTTTGTATTTTTGAAATTCATAAATTGTTTAAGCAATCCCGGGCATTGTCGGAATAGCATATTTGGCGTCAAACAGTGGATAAGTAGATAAGAACATTGGAGAACATAACATGTAGTTGTTGGATTCTCAAACATTTTAAAATTATAGATTGAAATGGGTTATTCTGTTAAAAAAGACGCCGCTGAAATTAAAAAAAATTTAAAACCTTTAAATTTGTAGATCGGGGTTTTAAATAAAATTTGGGAATGGATTATTAAAAAAAAAATTTTTCCCTCAGAACATTTTTTCTTTTTTATAAGTAAATCTTTTAAATTGGTTTTATGTTGCAAATAGTTATTGATGTATGGAGAATTTAGAGAAAACAAATTATCAACTACTAGGTTATATATAAGAAAAAAAAAATGCAATGCATGTTTACTGAAAACATTATTCCCGGGGCGTTGATCAAACACGAAATTTTGGGAAAAAAGGAATGTTTAAATTACGTCAGAGTTATTTAATTTTCATAAAACCCAAATTGAATTGTGCGCCGAACAAAAAACTGATACAGAATGGAAAATTTTTTTTCAGACGATTCACGGTTCTGCTTGCGGTATTCTGGTGCCCGTATACGTGTTAGGCCAAGATACCCCCATAATGCATTTGCCTTCTATATCGGCATAGTAGCCCTGTACCTAGTGTGATGGTTTGGGCAATCATTAGGTCAACGACACACGCAGCTCTAGTTCGGATCAACGATAATTTGAACGCAGATTGGGATATTTCTGGAACCTTATGTTCAATGAATGTGCCCTATCTTCGTGATTTTCCAAATGTGATCTTCCACCAAGATAATGTAAGATCGTACTTTGTACGTTATGTTCTGACTTTCCTGGATACACAGGACATTCGATAGTTTCTTTTGCCATTGAAAACATCTAGCCCTGGGTTGCTGAGTGACTGTCCCGCAACTCCTCTCAGGCTATTACGGCTGATGAAGATTTGAGGTAGCATATTCTGGTATAAGTAGCCGATTTCTGTCATCCAATCCCATTTAGACTCCATACCTAACCGGGTAAGAGCCATTTTAGCTTCCTGGGGTAGCAGCTGTTTTTACTAATTTTGCACCTTTGTAAGCCTCCAAACTGCTTGAAAATTTAATCATTTTATGTTCATGCCACAGTGTTTACGTACAATAAATATCTTTCTTGTATTTACCTTCCTTATGGAGTTGCAATTTTAATGGCCAGAAGTGTAAACTTAGGAATCGACAGTAGGGGAATTTCTTAGAAACCCAGCATAATGTTCCCTGAGAAATAAAGATGCGTACATACAAACAAAAATGCAGCAATGCCTTAAGTTTTACTCTAATTTAAGAAGAATGCGCAAAATTCATGCGACTTCACGGTCACATGATAAATGCAATCACGTGTTTACAACCAATCAGTTCATGTGTCTCAGAGTTATCAAGCAATGCGTTTTACAGAAACTTCTTTTGAAACGTATGTACGTGTGAACAACAATAACGCACGCACAGAGACAAATAAAATAAAATGCACTTGATTCAAAAATAATTGTATAAGATTTTTTTTATTTTAACCCACCTTCCCCCCATCTTTATCCATTTATCAAATCTTAAAATGTATCTGAATTTTGTAACAAGTTTAATGTCAGTTTTAAATTCAATGGAAAACACGTGATAACATTTATCATTGGATCATCATGCATTCATCCCATTGACAAATTTTACTTACAACTACATTTAGATTTAACACCTAGTTATATTAAAAGAAAACTATCTATTTTTATTTAATATTTCGCCGTTATATATTATAAACATTAAATATATCTTTGAACAAATGCCGAAAAAAAATCCTTTTCAGTTTCATGACATATTTGAATTATTCGTCGCATATTTAAAGTAACAAAGTAACAAATAAATATGGTTACTGAGATTCCATTACATACATATTGTAAATCTTTTGATATCGCGATAAATGACTTTAACACGTTAAATGATTCACATACAATTCATGATACTATTTACAACGATTACCCTATAAACGATGTATCTAACATTTATGATGCATTTTAACCCATGATTTATGGGAATTCGCATTCAACGCTTTTTTGCAGCAAGAATTTAATGGTTGAAAGTTTTTCCGCAAGAATCTGTTTTCATTAATCATATAAGACAGCTGGAGAAAGAATAGTTCTTTGTAAACTCTAGAATATTCTCTCTCTCTCATTACGTTAGAGATATAAAATACATTAGATATGACACAAAGAACTCTAATGGGTTTTCACACACAAAAAAAAAAAAAGAAAAGAAAAAGAAAGCATTGAATAAAATCTTATGTATTATTTTCTATTTCTTTGTTATTTTTAAAATTTATAAAGATTTAGTAAATAAAAGTTATATTTTCAAGCAGGAGTTTTTTCAAAATTATTAATATTAGAGTGATATTCCTACTTTTTGAAGATATTTATAAATATATTATGTTCCTCTAAGAGTATACTAATATAATATTAGAACTATTATGTAGAAATCGAGATTTTATTATTAGCACACTTTTTTAGTATTCTAAAAAGTTACGTGGGTTTTTTAGATAATTAGTCAACACTTGTGTGTTTTTTACGTAACTTTTCTAACAAAATTTTTAAACGTCATATTTTTACGAATTTTGAATAAGTAGTGCTTAATTTTACCATAAAATAGTGTAAATAATTTATATCTGAATCTTTGATTAGTTAATATTAAATTTTTAGCATTTATTTGTCATAAAAACTGTAATATTCAGAATCAAAGCCATCCTTTACATTATAAAAGCGTTTCAATGAGAATTTGGTGAAACATTGGATTCAGACAAATTGGCATTATTTAGGCTACTTTCAAAAAGCTATGTGGAGGCTTCTCGAAACTTCTGGAGAAATTTATGACGTTGTGAGCTATGGAATGAGCGTATTGTTCGAGAAAGCAGTGGAAGGTAGCCACACAGACATAAATAGAGGTTACTTCCTGACAGTGGCGCACATATAGGGGTCCTGGGGTCCGGACCCTCCCCAAAATTTTTGATTTTTTCGATTGGTTATAATTCCAAGTATATAGTACGTAAAATTTAACTAAGTATTTGCATTTAAAGATTAATTTTATTAATTAATGCATATTTTTAATAATTTGTTTTTTCTGTGTTTTGTTCCTGAAAATCGACAAAATAAAAAAATTATGAAATTTAAA
>BMAV01013396.1:0-11501 GCA_019973955.1 Trichonephila inaurata madagascariensis
TAATTGCTTTAAAAAGGGTTTGTTTTTTTTGATATAAAAGGGTTTTAGGTTTTTAGCAGTATAGTTTTTAAATTTTTGAATTTTAAATTTTTAAATATTTTCTCTGAAACAGATTTTTGGATATTTTACAACACGTAATTTTTGATATCAAAAAAGTTCTGGAAATTTCGAAATTTTGTATATGTGCTTATATATGTATGCTGCGACGTAGGGATTAAAAAAAACATGTTTTACCTTTTTTATGATTTTTTCTGTTGATAAATGTGAAATTTTGAAAAATTTGCATTGCGTGCACTTTTAACCTCTAGTTCAGTAAAAAATTTAAAAAATTTTCAAAGATATTAGGTCAATTCATTAGTAACAGTTTTCTAATATTATGGGGGTTTTTTAAAAATTTTACGCATTAGAATTTATTTTACTATGTTTAACGTAACGTCTAATTTAAACCTAAAATTGGCCATATTTAAAAAAAAATACATTGAGAGAAAATTTTTTTTTTACTATTTTTATTAGTTTTTAGTTATAATTAAACAAAAAATGAGTTTAAAAATAAATTTTCAGCAAAATTTTTAAAAAATGTCTCCGCAACTAGTCAGGCACCTTAACGTTCAAGATAACTCGCCAAGTTGGCAACTCCGATTTTGTATGTGTCGTATGCGCTGAATTGACAATCATGTGCTTTGTTTCATATATTGTTGCCAATAAGGTTGTGATAATATATAAGTACCCAAATTCCTCATCTTTAATAAATTCTGAGGATTTCAAAAGTATTTCTTCTAGTTCAACAATTTCAAGCGATCCATGTACTGTTTCACATATTTCTTCTGATACAGCTAGTGAACCAACTTCTGTAACATTTTTAAACGTTATTGATCATGAACAATGTTCAACGGAAAAATCAAACTCACCTTTACTAGATAATCCGTTAAGACCTCTGGTTCTCAACTTAGAGTTTCAGCTTGAGAGATAACAAACTTTGAAATATTATTATAACTACCAGAATCCCTCCTTTGATTCCCTACATAAGAATAATCTCTCTCTTTTTTTTATCAATTATTTTCACTTGTGTTCTACTCTCGTTCACTCGCTGAAGTTAAGTGAAAGTGGTTTACGCAACACTAATATGTTTAAAGAAAGAAAATAAAACTTCATTGGAAAAAGTGTGTATGAAATTTTTACTTAAAGCAAGTAATATTAAAAAAAAAATTTTTTAAGTCAATTCCTACTTAGATCAACAAAGAAAAATTTTGTTTTATCTACTTTTTGTTGTGAATAATTACAATTAATATAAATATGTATATACATAGGACAGAATCACAGTATTATAAGTGGTAATTAATTTTTATTAATTATCATTAAATTATCTTATTGTTATCTAAAACAATCGTATATATAAAATTTCAGTTCAACTGAATGATTAAAAGGAAACCGTTTCAAGTTTTGACCCAAGTCGCCAAAAAGGTCGCTAAGTCGCCAAAAATGATGCCAACGTGGCTGTATTTGTAATTCTTTGAATAATTAGTTTTAATCACTTTATTTTTATATATTCTAATTCAATTACTGTATTGTCATCCAAAATAATCATGTATATAAAATTTCAGCTCAATGGAGCGCTTTAAAGTGCATTTTATTAACGATTGAAAATTCCACCAAGATAAATAAATAAATAAATATATAGAGTGTGAGCTAATAGTAGGAACTGAAAAACAACTCGCACCTAAAAAGTTTTCAATTACAAACCAAGCGATACAAGCACGATTTCCGACTGGAGCCGAAACAAACCAAGTAGCGTAACTCACCTGACGTCTCATTTAAGTCCACTCTTCAGTAAAACGTGCTAAAGAAGTTATCCCTTCAAAAATACATTTCGTTTTGTGTATTTATGAAGCTCGTCCTTATTGTTTATAATATTTAACATGGTTTGTCATTTGTCAATTCTCCTTTTTTAAGCGAGTTCATTTTCGTTTCCAGAAGTTATACGAGTTACATAAGAGTATAAACACGTATGTAAGCATGGATCTAATAAATGTTCTTGCTTTTTCATTTAAGATTCTTCTCCATGAAATATTAAAAGATGATTACTTTAATCGAATGAACATCGTGAAAGAGGAAAATTATTTCTCTTCATGTTGTTTGGCAGCTAAGAAATATTTGGAACAGGTATTTTATATGCCCGACGGCCGCCGTCTTGGATTTTTTTTGGCGAAAAGTTATTTCTCGCCAAATACAGTGTTTATTGTCCGCCACGTTAGGATTAATGATAGCATGATAATAAGCGCCCTTTTTGGCGCCATATTTGGCGAGAGGTTGGCGGGAGGGTCTCATCGATATCTATGAGAAATATTTCTGTAGGTTATAAGTTCAGATTTATATTTAGATATTATTGGAATTTTGGAAGCTTCTTGTACCCTTATTTTGCTCGGTATATTGATTTAACAGCTGTTTCTTTAAAGTAGATGATTATTTATTGAGCGGCTACAAAATTATGTCATTCGACGCGAAACTTGACTTAACGACTGGAAAATAAAGGTTGATGCATCTAAAAGCGCATGTCTCCTCTTTACGAGACAACGGTGCATCGGAAACCTCCCGCATGTCAATATTTTTAATCAGCCTGTCCTGGGTTACTGAATATAAGTACCTAGGTTTAATACTTTGACACCAAATTAAGCTTTCTACATCCGTTCCGCCACCAAAGGGGGCTGCGGTACCCGGTGGTTAGGTATCGGACCATGGCATCAGAGGTTCGAGCCCCGTACCACTAAAAAACCCGTGTGGGCAGCGATGCACGTTAAATCTGTCGAGCTGAAACGTCACTCCGTTGGTGTGGTGTGGTAGTTGGGAAGGGGTGCCAGCTCGGTGTCGTCCACGTCACTTGACCATGGTTCAAATTACGTGGTCCGTCGCCAAAGCCCTCGTGTAGCTGAACAGTGCGACGTTAATATTCACTCTACTCACCCCCCACCAAAAGGCGGCTGGAATGAAAACCTCTAAATCCTTGATTTCTCCCAGTTCAAGCTCTCTTTAAAAGGCACAAGGTTCTTTATATAAAGCCATTCTTCACCCCATCAGGCTGTACGCTTCTCCCATCTGGGCAGGGGCGGCAGTTACTCACCTGAAAAGATTGCACACTTTTCAAAACATTCAACTGCGTAGAGCAGCAAACGCACCTTGGTTTGTCAGGAACGAAGTCTTGCATAAAGATCTTGATGTTCCGCCGCTTCTTGATTTCATCAAAAAACAATCAGAAAATTTCTTCAACCGGTTACCACAGATTTTAAAATGAATCTATCAGGAAATCCGGCTTACGACAATTCTATTCCCAGCTCTTCTAAAAGACCAGAGCAGTTCTTAATCACTCGTATCAATACTTCCCAGCTCTGAAAAAAGGGTGAGAATGTATTGATACAATAGAATATGAGCTTTATTGTTACACTAGTTGTTGTCTTTTGAAAGACTTCGCTCACTCTAATTATTCCCCCCCCCCGAGCCATACAAGTTTTTGATCGCGTTTAGTGTGGCAACTTCAGCCCTCATGATCTTATTTCAAACTCCTCTACCTCTTTTCTTACTTTCTTCCAAGTGGTTATTTAAAACTTCCTTTCAATAACCGCACGCAGTTATCTCAGAAGTATCCAGTAACGGACTTAAAAGTATTATTCTTTTAATCCTTGTTATTAAAGAAATATATCTCCTCTCTTCTTGTTCCGTCGAGATGCGGCAGACGGTTGAAAGACGGGCTTTGCTGTCATGGAGATGTGACGTCATTTTCTCTTTGTTTTCTTATGAAAGCGAAACAGAAACTAAATCAACTGGGAAAGTGGTTTCCACCCACCCCTTCACCAGCGCTGTTGCGCTGCATTTAATGTGGACTGCTTTCTATTTTTATATGTAACTTCAAAAAATTCTTCTCTGTTCAATTTATTATGCTGAGTGGATAATAGAGCTTTCTCTAAGGTTCCACGTAAATGTATAACCGTTACCGTTAGATGATTATTTACGATTATTGCTCTCAAGAGAGCTAAGAATTGTAATAAGCACTTTTTAACGAAAAGAATTACTTAGTTCTTAGGAATTTGCTTACTATTTGAATATTAAATCACCGAAGAGCTGGAAGTTAAACTCTCCCTTCTCACTCAATATACTGAACAGTTTGTAAGATTTTACGACTGTGGATCAGAAAAAGTTAAGCAACGCGTAATAGTAATAGTTTTCTGTATTTTATCTTGCTAAAATAATTAAGTATTCCAAGTGTGATGATTGTAAAACAAGTTGATTCTTTATGTTGTGTTATTAAAATTTCTGAGAGTCTCTTCTGAGAGTATTAAAGAATATTGGAAGTTATAAATAACGGAATATTTTCTTTTTATCTAAATATGCAAAAAATATCTAAAATTAATAAATGAAAAATATTTGAGTTGCTTATTCCAATTTTAAAAACATTCATTTTTTATGTATTAATATTTTCAAAGCTATTCTATTCTTCTTTTTTAATCTTTCCTCTTTCGTGGTTTAACATTTGATGATTATCATTCCAATAACAATAACGAAAACTTTTCAACTTGATTTGATCCTTTAGATTTAAAAATATAAAGTAAAAGTAATTCAAATAAATCGCAGTTTGTATCCCCCTAATATATCTGAATCAAGATATTTATCCCTTGAGGGGAAAAAAAGTAAATTTGGGGTTTGGTGAAAGAATGTTTTAAATTGCTCTGCTGTTTTTTCTTAGTGAAAATTACGAGAAGCAAACATATGAAACTTCTTTCTGGAAGATATATGAATTCTTTCAAAACAGAAAAATATTCGGTATCTAAATATTTTTAATATAGCTTTTAATAAAGTAATTTTAAAAAATTATGCTTTTTTTTCTTAGAAGTTAATGTCGTATTATAACCATTTCTCAAACCAGTAAAACTGCCACTCTATTGGCGAAATCATTATATTTGACCCTTTCTTAAGTGACCAAATTTTTGTACTAAATGCTCCAAAACAAGGTAAATTGTTTATTGAATGTCACTAAGCATAATACTTAACAAAATGCGAAAAAGAAATGGAAGAATTTTATTTTAATTTTCAAATGTAAAGTGTTCACACTTTTTATTATTTATAATTGTGGAGCACGCACAAAACGCCCAAAAATGTTTGCTTTTTATAAGTAAACTCTGTATTCTGTGAAGAATGTATGATATACTCCTGTGAAAATTAAATAACCGGACTAGTCATAAAAATTAGCTTTATTGAAAACGATGTACAAATATCTTTTAATCCCCTTCCCTATCAATGCATAGCCGCATACGTGTTTTCCATTATTCAAAATAGTGTTTTTGATCTTTTGGTGTCAACATCTTCAGTAAGCGTGCCGCTTTTAAGTTCCCCATGTCTACAGACTGAAAATGGGTTCCCATCAATGCATTTTTCCCTTTAAGAAAAAGGTAGAATACACATGGTGCGTAATACGGGGAGCATGGTGGATGCTCGAGTACAATAATGCGTTTGTCAGCCAAGCACTGTTTTACAGAGTGCACCGAGGCGTTGTCTTGGTGCAAAATCTACGTGTTGCTGCTATACAGATCTTGCCGTTTCTTCCTCATTCTTTCTTTAAATTTTCTCAGAACATCACTATAGTACCTCTGTTTTACCGTTTTGCCTTGAGGTACCCATTCAATCAAGATGATGCTATTAATATCGAACAAAAACGATGAACATCACCTGTTCTTGATGTCACAGATCGAAAAGAACGTTCATTATCTTCTACAACCTCCCGATCTTCCGAAAATTATTTGTGACATGCAAAAAATTGACTATGTGACGTACAATTATCTCCAAACACTCCTTTCACAATATGAAACATTAAGTTTAAATTTTGTTTTTGATTTCACGAGGAATTACAAATTCATACGTAGCTTGATTTTTACTTTTATCATGATCACCACACTTCGACACAACAACGTCTTTCTCAAACATGGATAAAAAAACACACTGGACTAGATTGTGGGATGGAATAACAAGCCTCCATCACCGGAAAGATCAGTGGCAACTATATTCCATCCCCCCCTTCACACTAAACCTAATGGTTAGGGCAGCCTCAGTCCGGAAATTTGATTGTCACACCTTGTATCTTAAAGGTTGAGGATTTTGTGTGTGTCCGCATATATATATATATACATGTATACACAATTTGAAGCATGGTGTAATACCGGGAGTTTCTAAAAGAATATCGGAGTTTTAACGCTTTATAGTATTTATCGCTTATAAGTAACAAGTATAATTCATACATTGAATGAAAGAGTAAATGAAACAGTTTTACCTACAAGCTTACAAATGTTCAATGGGAGCCCCATTCGTCACACGGCACACGTCAAATCGATAGGCGCGTTCATCCCAAACTTTTTTCAGTGTGTTTGAGGAAATTCTTGCAACATCTGCTCCCATCCCGTGTCTTAAGTCTAAAAGGTCAGCTGGTAGCGGAGGAACGTACACACAATCCTTTATGAACCCCATATAAAAGTCACGTGGCGTGAGATCGGGTGAACATGGAGGCCATGCGATACAAGCTTTATCGGGAGGCTCTTTGTGGCCAATCCATTGGTTGGTTACAGTGATATTTAATCCAATTGCGTACTGAGAGATGCCAGTGAGGCGGTGCACCATCTTGCTGCCAAATAAAGTTATTTGGTTCACTTTCTTCCAATTGTGGAAATAATCATAGTTGTAGAGCATCAAGATAGGCAGAACCTTGGCCATCCCATACTTTTCCCTTTAAAAAGACAGCCAGTTGTTTCAAACTGATGATACTACCTAAGAATGTTAGTATCATTTGGAGGCTGACAATCGAACTTAATACAGAACGCTCGTTACAGAGTAATAGCAGATTATGTCTTTGCGAACTGGAGAACACAAAACGCTTTCTGTTTAATAGTCACCATTTTTCTACTAGCGCGTTGATAGGCAAGAAAGGGGGGAAATTAGCATACGTTTCTATCACACATGCCAGAAAATAAAACTGTTTCAGTTGATCCTTTATTCGATGTATGAGTCATACTATACTATAAAGAGTTAAAACTCCGATATTCTTTTAGAAGCTCCCGGTACTATGCCTTAGTTTGCAATGGGGACAGAGACAATATCAGAATTTTTTGGATTATCATTCCATTTTAATTTCTGCTCAAGCGACAAATTACACATTGATCTGCCAATCAATGTTCTTAATCGAATGTTTCAGTACCATGGACAAACTGCATCTCTTAAAACACACTAACACTAATAATCTCGCTAAAAGAATTAAAAAATATGCGCAAATTAAATATAGAAAGAAGAAAATATCAGTGCCGGTACAGCGTACGGGCAAAGCGGTTGAGGCCAACTTCGGTAAACTTTACCGTGCACGGGCACTACAGTTAAAGAGTTACTATTTTTGTAACGAGCTCATGCGTCTTTTCTTTAACATAACCTCTGGGTTCTTTGGAGGCCAAGATTAATGGCAACTCTTTTCCAACCAAAACCCAAGAAGCGAAATGTGAAGAGGAAATGCAAATAAGAGAGCTTTTAAATAACAGAAGTTTCAGTAAGTCGTATGTCAATTTGGGGAATGTTATGTGTAAAAGTGATACAAGCGAGAAATTGACAGCCAATTGTGAAGTTACCTTGAAGATTAAAGTCATTGGTCAAGGTGCATACCATTTCACGAGCTCCCAGACATTTCTTCATAAGATTGAAACTAAAATTGGATTAATGTAAGATTGATTATTTGATATTAGGACTTGTAATACTATTAGAAGTGAGAGTAGGCGGATTAAGTATGGATAGTGGTCTAAGTTACGTGGTTCTGTTTAACTATTACTGTGTGTGTGTTTGTTCATTGTAGATTCTCGCCTAAATAATATTATCTAAATTGTTAAACACTTAAGTTTCATTCTTAATAAAGTTATATTAAGAATTAAAAATGTCTATTCCTTTTGCAAACCCCTACACCTCTAGCTCACGCGGATAACCAATGAAACAGTCACCTAAGGGGGGTTCACATTGTGTATAATTTCAATGGTATTAGTAAGATTATTTTAGTAATTATTCTCAGCTAAAACTACATAAAGTATAAACCCTGTATAACAATATTTCTCGTACCAACTTCCTGGAAAAGTACGCTCTTAGAAAACTTAAGAAATTCCGCATTAAATATCAATTTCGTTTTCATACAGATAATGATATCTTCTAATGTGATCCTAAAAACAAGTAATATAAAAAAAAATTAAGTCGATTCCTACTTAGATCAACAAAGAAAAACTTTATTTTAGCTACTTTTTAATAAATAGTTACAATTAATATAAATATGTACAAACACATTAATATGTATTACATTTAATGGTAATTAGTTTCTATTAATTATCATTAAAGTATCGTATTGTCATCCAAAACAATCGTGTATATAAAATTTTAGTTCAACTAAATGCTTTAAAACGTGTCAAAACTTCAAAAGATTTTTTTCTCGCAAGTCGCCAAAATGGTCGCTAAATCGCCAAAAATGATACCAACGTGGCTGTGTGTTTATAATTCTTTAAATAATTAGTTTTAATAAATTAATTTTTATTAATTATAATTAAATTTTCGTATTGTCATCCAAAATAATCATGTATATAAAATTTCAGTTCAATTGAGCGCTTTAAAATGTATTTTATTAACAACTGAAAATTCTGCCAAGATAAATAAATATATAGAGAGGGGCTAATAGAAAGGGAAATTTAATGAAAGCATAAAAATTTTTGGGTTTATCCTATTACCAATATTTTATTCATAAGCCCTCCTTAAGAGAAATCAAACCAAGAGAGGGATCAAATTTTTATTGATAAGTCACACTGACAGCTAGACTGGGTCAAATTTTTGAACTTTCAGAATATTTGTTTTTAATATATTTTTTAGTAAATTTTATTTGTCAAAAACTTAGGAAATGTTTACTAAAATCCTTAAATATTAGATGAACATGATGATAGGATAATTCTCAGGTTATACAGCATTGAACTAACATTTAAAAACATTGTTTTTTTCAATTGGAGATTTGTAGTGGGATTCTTAAAAAGAGAGAAGAATATTGATTCTGTAAAAAGAAAGACTTTATCGTATTAGTTTACATTTTACAATATTTTCCATTGTTTTGTTTGATACATGAAATAGGACACAAAATTTCCGTGTCTGAGTCTATAACTTAAAAGAATATTACGAATTAAATTGCTGAAACACATCCTCTGAAATAAGACTCTTGGGTAACAACATACTTATGCAATTGCTTGTAAAGAACATTGAAACATGTCTGGAGTTCATTTTTAAGCACTGCGATGCACTTGAATCTTTATATGCAGATTGAAATCGACGACCTTGCAAGTGATGTACCAGTTCAGGAAATAGGCTGAAGTCGCAGGGGGTGAGATCTGGGGAGTAAGGAGGATGTTGAAAGTTGCTTTCGTTTTCGCAAGAAAATCAGTGATATCTTCTTTCGGATAGACACACGCAAACGACGCAGATTATCTACACTGAGTTTTTTGATCACAGTTCATCCTTCAGGGATAAATTCCAAATGCACAATGTCCTAGATATTGATGAACACCTCTAGCATGACTTTCCATTTAGAGCGATCTTGGTGAATCTTGGGGTACAAATTGTGATTTCCACGTTGCCATTTTTCGTCTGCAATAACAATTCTGCCAAATAGGGTAGGATATTTGTCAACAGCCGAGATAAAGTCTCCCGCCGTTTCTTCATACGAATTGCCTTCTGATCTTAGTTTAACATGCGGGAATGATGTGTTGACACACCCTATGCATGTTAAGATTTTTAGGCAGTATCTATTAACATGTGGACTCGAATATCCCAACTGATTCTGCTATTTGTGCTTGTTCTTACATACCGCCGAAAAAACCTGTGAAACCGCCCCTAAGGTGACTGTTTCTTTGATTATCCGCGCGAGCTAGAGGTGTAGGGTTTACAAAAGGAACAGACATTTTTGTATTCTTAATGACTTTATTCAGAATATTACTTAAGCTTCTAACAAATTAGATAATTATATTTAAGAGATAATCTACGACGAACAAACACACAATAATAGTTATACCGAATCGCGTAATTTGGACCACTATCAATATCTAATCCACCTAATCTCACTTCTAATAATATTACGTCCTAATATCAAATAGTCAATCCTACCTTAATTTGATCGTAGCTTCAATACTATGAAGAGACGTCTAGGCGCGCGTGCAATGGTATGCACCTTGACCTAATGACTTAATCTTCAAGGTAACTTCAACTGGCTGTCAATTCACGCTTGCATCAATCGCTCACATAACATTCCCAAATTGCCATACGACTTACTGAAACTTCTGTTATTTAAAAGCTATCTCATTTTTATTTCATCTTCACGTTTTGCTTCTTGGGTTTTGGTTGGAAAAAAGTTTCCATTAATCCCCCAAAAAACTCAGAGGACATGTTAAAGAAAAGACGCGAGCCCGTCACAAACCCTTTTTCGATGTTTTTTTGGGGCGGAATCCCGGGACTCCGGGTGTTTTTTTATCTTTGACTCTTTCTCCCCCTTTTTGAAACGTCGATGCCCCCCAAAAAAATTGCTTTTTGCGATAATGTATCACTGCCGTTCACGTACTTCAGTATTTCGTAAATCTCCATAGCACTATTTCCCAAACGAACACAAAATTTGATATTCCTTCTCTGCTCAACAAACTCCATGCCTTTCAATTGCTGGTAACTAAATGCATCCACCTACAAATATGACGCCATGGTACCCCGGGCCCTCGCAGGGAAAATTCTTTGAAAGGGGGAAGATTGCAATAACACATAAACGTTATCTTATTCTCTCTACTGCAAAATTTTTTCACGTTACAGGCTCAAAACTTTTGAATCCTACCTCGAATATTTCAATGATGGAATTCAATTACTATCATATGGTTTTATTACTTATGATTTACTTTAACGAATATCACAGACTTCCAATACATTTATATCCTTCATCCTAGAAACAGGTTAGTTTTAAAAAAAGTTAAGTGTTAAACAATCAGCAGGAATACATCTCTCTACTTCTTTTCTGAATTGGAAAAAAGGGATTCAGGGGAAGGGAAATTTAATACTTTTTTAAAAGTACATTTTGTTTTGTGTAGTAATAGGGGCCGCATAAAATAAATGCCGAAAAAAAATTCAAAAATTTCCCTAAATTCTTACATAAAAAAAAACCAATTTGTGGAAATACTGAGAATTTTTTATGCCTAAAAGGACCCCATAAAAAAATCGCATTTATAAAATATGCCCTTATTTACGAAATTTATGTAGAATACTTCCATAACAAAATAAATAATTAAATATTTCCTGGAAAAATTTTTAAAAACAGTTTTTTATTTAACACGGATAAGTTTCAAAATGCACATACATAATTCACTGCTAATCAAACAAAGCCCTGTAATAAATAAGTTCAAAATCGCTTTCGTCACTTGAAGGTACAATTTCGA